>JARQOC010000004.1:523785535-523806013 GCA_033576535.1 Allobates femoralis | reverse complement strand
CTGACTCATATAAGAAATCCCTCCAGACTCACTCATGATATATAAGGATTATATAGTCCTATTTCCTCAGACACAGGGGGCTAGAGCCCATGGGGGACCTCCTTCCTGAATGCAGTCAGCAATCATGGATGCATTTGTCCGAGCCCCGAGCTGTGGGTTACTCAGATAATCAGGCTCCAAGCGGTTATCAGTGTCATGGGGAGTGCCTGGCCGCGCCATGATCCCCAGGTCCTGGGGGACATCGGTTAAAAAGAATTATATGTACAGGGATTATATACTTTTGTCGTGAGCCACCTGAGTTTCCTTGAGATCCACCAGCGCCGCCAATCCGCAGAGGTAGATGTAGTCGCTTCGTTTGGAAATGTCCCCTACAGTAGCGACCACCGGGCAGCGACCGTGAAATGAACAAGTTCAAAGAGCAGCATAAGCCATGGGAACTCAAGACACCAGCTGAAGTCTATCAGTAATTAGAGAGCAATACTGTCACGTATTGAAAAATAATATCAGCTTGTTCAACTGATGGCCTGTAAATAGGTTTCTCATAACTAAGGTACCACACAAGAAACATCTTATGATGGGTAAATCACAGATCTGTCTCAAGACCTTCCCAACTTTGTTGTTGCAAAACATACTGATGGCATTGGGTACAGAAGAATTTCAAAACTACTAAATGTTTGAGTCGGCATAGGCTAGGAGGGGATGGCACAATAAGGAGGAGGAACAGAGCAGCAGGAGGCGGTGCAGAGTGGCTGGAGGCGGGGAGAACCTCCTTGCCAGTGCTGACTTCATAAGAAGAAATGCCCTCCAGACTCACTCATGATATATAAGATTTATAAAGTCTATTTCTCAGCACACAGGGGGGCTAGAGCCATGGGGGACCCCTTTCCTGAATGCAGCAGGCAATCAGTGGTGCATTTGTCGAGCCCCAGGCTGTGGGGTACTCGGGTATCAGGCTCCAAGCGGTTAACAGTGTCATGGGGAGTGCTGGCCGCGCCTGATCCCATGTCCTGGGGGACATCTTTGAAAAAGGAATTATATTTACAGGGGATTATATACAGTTTGTCGTGACGCCACCTGTAGTTCCTGGTGAGGTGTCACCAGCGCCGCCACAGTCCGCCGGAGGTAGATGGTAGTGCGGCTTAGTTGGAAATGTCCCCTACAGGTAGGGCTGGACCTCCGGGGCAGCGTTCCTGTGAATAGAACAAGTTCATGCAGCATAGAGACAGAGGCAGAGGCAATATCACTTTTCTCTGGGTACGTTACTGGAAACTTGTAGCAGCATTAATTACAGTTCAGCATTCAGTTGTTACAGTTCAGCATTCAGATGTTACAAGAACAGGTAGCTAACGGGTGGCTGCAAATGGATCCCAGGTGGTATGGTAGAACCCTCGGTGTGCCTGCTTGCTTTAACCCCGTCTGTTCCTTCTTGCTTTCCAGTCCGGTGGGAAGCCTGGTGACTTGAAATCCAGCCTGACCTCCTGTCCTCTCTCACCTTCGCTGCCGTCGGGTAACCCTCTACTGGCTGGCCGCTCGTTCCTTTGGCAGTGCCTGGTTCCCTCTTTCGGTCTGCTCTGGTGCCTGGGAGAATTGTAGACTCCATGGGACTCCGGATTCTCTGTGGTCCGAAAGTATCCCACAGGTGCGGGTTCTGGTACCCGGTAAGCTGTCTGGGAGACCTGCTGATGGCCCTCTTTCCCAAACTGGCTGCTCTCTCCTGGATAAGCTTCCTTTCTTTTTCCTTATTTTCTTTCTTTCTCTTCCATCCCTCCTGGTCCCTCAGCTGAGAGACCCAAACCTTCAACTTCCAACTCCAACTCCTTACTACTCCAAAAAACCCTCAAAGCTCTAAAAGCCCTTTTTGTTCCCCCTAGAGGTGGTTTTTATTCCCTTCTGGGTCACCTACCACCGTGTAAACTAGTGTGGGAGTGCTGGTTATGGGTCCCACCCACCATCCTAGGGTCCATTTGCAGCTGGAGCATCTGCACCTCTTTTACGGGTGCAGTACCCCTCTGTGATGCCTGCTTAGCGGGGCGCCACACATTTAGATTGCCATGCACCAGGAGGGTTACAGGTTCTCTTTAAAGCTGTCATCACCAACAAAGGTTTTGTACAAAATATTTAATAAATTTCAGTAAGTGTGTTCAATACTTTTTCACTGTGTCATTTCTCATTATTACACATGTCTAAATTTATGGAAATCTATGGCTTGCTTACTTTGCCTGTGTGGATTGCATGTGTTGTTACTGACATCTGAGGATAAACTCATGTCAATAGCACCTTTAGAAATATATTTGCTTAGAAAATTGGTGATGTATTCAATACTTATTTCACCTGCTCTATATAACATTATACTCATGGATATAATGTGGCAGAATACGCATATTTGTTTATGTCTGATTCCCAGTTCCCAGAAATATCCCTTTTATGTAAATTTTGTGCACCAGGAGATTGATGTGTGCAGCATGACATCACTATTTGGGTTTTCTTTGTTACTCCTCTCCTTTGGGCTAGTCTTTCTGCTGTAAATTGAGCTCCCTCTCCCTCTCGTCCAGACTCAGAGGGGGTTTGGCTTACAGCAGAAAGACAAGCCCAAAGGGGAGGAGTAGCAAAAAAGCCTCAAATTGTGATGTCATGCTGCACACGTCAGTCACCTGCTGCCCTGATTTACAGGTGGTTAAATCCTAGTGGTTGGTTCCCTTTAAATTACATCTTGCTTGCAGTACACAAATGTTTAGAAATCATGTTGCAGGAATCATACTTTCAATACAAACAGAAAGCCTTTGGTTAGTTATTTGGATCAAGGATATTTTTCATGTTAAGGAGCGCTTAGAACAAGGACCAGGGAAAGTATTAGCAATACTTAACTTAATTTATAATCCACAATGCATTTGAATGGTGGCACGCCATCTTCATCAGGTAATCACCTGATGAAGATGGCGTGCCGCCATTGAAACGCGTTGTGGATTAAAAATTAAGTTAAGTATTGCTAATACTCTCCCTGGTCCTTGTTCTAAGTGCTCCTTAACACGAGAAATATCCTTGAGTCATATATCCTTATCTCCTGCTGGCAGATCGTGCGGAGCAGCCCAGAATAGGACATGCGGTTTACCGCAACAGGACCTGGCATAACATCAGAGCGGAGTCAGCTGACCAGGACCACGTGACCGGAACACAAGCAGAGGAACACGGCCGGAGCTCCCGGAGAAACTGGATCCCGCAGCAGACCGTAGCAGACACCCCACACACCGGCTGTCACAGTGTAGGGAATAATGATAAGGGAATGGCAGTTATGGGCAGGGTGACCAGGGAAGACTAGTCTGACCCTAGTCTAGGAACCATGAATGGCCCTGATCCCGATGGTATCTCTGATGGTGAGAAGGTTCGGGTCTCCAGCCTCTCCCTAAAACTCCTCCACCAGCCCTGCGCTATTCCCCCCTCACCTCCCTCCACAGAACTGGGATACAGCAACTCCAAAGGAAAGGACATCAGCCACACAAACACACAGGTCAGCACAGCACGGCTTCCAGACATAGAGTGAGACTCTATCAGCAGCACCACCTGGTGGAAGGAGAGGCTACTTAAAGGCTAGGGAGAGGGCAGTTCAGGTGAGTCGCACATTAACCCCTCAACCAACAGATGAACCCAAGGGTACTGTTACACGTCGCAATATTGCATGCAATTTCACTGGCAATATCCTGGTTGCAGTGAAATCATGGACACATTGTTCTATTTTGTTGCCATGTACAAATGGAACAATGTGTCCATGATTTCACTGAAACCAGCAAATTGCCAGTGAAATTGCATGCAATATTGCATCGTTTAACGGTTCCCTAATAGTGAGGAGAATTTCAGGTAACATCCGTAAAGATGTAGGACGCTCCCAAAGGGATGGAGTAAGGCCTTCTTCTTATTTTTCAAAGGTTTATTAAAAAAAAAATAATTTAACAACAAAAAAGGTTTTGATGGGGGAGTCATGCAACGCGTTTCGGCTGAATATTTTGTACACACAGCCTTCCTCAGGTAACCTTTTTTGTTGTTAAATTATTTTTTTTGACTAAACCTTTGAAGAACAAGAAGAAGGCCTTACTCCTTCACTTTGGGAGCACCCTACATCTTTCCGGATGTTACCTGAAATCCTCCCTTCTGTTACGGTCACACTGGCATTGTGATCCATATGATCCGGGACGGAGCTGCACACCATAATCGCAGGACTATAATCATTAGACCAGGCTTGGTCAGATAAGCAAGAGACAAGACATCTATAAGGTGAGCAATACGATTTATTTACACCGCATAATAGATCCAAACACGCTGCACTCAGATCTGCGCCATTTTTCTTGTTTATCTCCCTACCCACCCTTTAGACTCCACAACCTTGGAGATCTACATATATTGCGGTACCCTAATAGTGAATGCAGTTCTGGAGTACAACACAGGAGGCAAAGACCATCACAACCATCAACTATGCAGCTCTTAAAGACAAACACATACACAGCAGCATCCAGCAATGCCAGCGCCAACTAAGCGCGTGACACAACCCTAACAGGTGAGAGGTTCCTTTCGTACCTCTGTTTTAAATTTACTCACGGGTTCCTCTCTGCGCCTTTCTGCCTTTTTCTTTCTCTTCATTTGGTTAGTTATTTGGCCCTTTAAAAATTGGGAGTCAGGTTGTTATTTGGACGTCATAAAAAGTATTAAATCCAGATTTTTTATTCAGTTCCATTGCTGCATGTACTGTATATAAATTCACACATCTCACCACACCATCTACCTTTACAAACATTTATGACAATACCAGTTTGGTCCTATAGTAGGACGTCACAGGTGTAACAAATCAGTTCATGAAATTACTTCAGTCCTAAATATTACATGATCAACTGTGTTTGAAAGTATTGAAAAGTAGAAGTATTTAGGAATCACAGCAGCTTTGCCACAAAGTATCAGACGATGTAAAGTACAGAGCGGGATCACTGAGTGCTAAGACCATGGTGTATGAAAAAAGCCAAAACTCTTGTTCCTCAACAACAGCAGAGTTGCAAACAATCTCTTATGTTTACATAAGCACAAAATCTGTTTTTCAGGGCTTAATTGCATAGGTTTCAATAGCTAAGAAGCCGTACATCACCAGGTACAATGTCAAGTGCTGGATAGAATGGTGAAAAGCATGCCAACTATGGACTCTGAAGCAGTGGAAATGTGTCCTGTGGAGTGGAGAATCAACCTTTTCTATCTGTAATCTGATGGTTGATGAATACGAGAAGGCCAACACTTGCCTGACTGCATTCTGCATTGTAAAGGTTAGTTTTTTCAGGTGTTGGTGAAGGCCCCTTAATTCCAGTGAAGGAAAACCTTAATGATTCAGAATACTGAAAGGTTTTGGATAGTTGTAGCTTTCAACTATGTGGGAACAGTTTGGGAAAGGGTTTTTTTTTCCAGTGCACAAAGCAAGGTCAATAAAGGTATGGCTGGGTATAGTGAGGAAGAACTTGACTGTTCTGCACAAAAATCTGACCTCAACTCCACCAAATACCTCTGGGGTGGGCTTTAATTGAGATTGTGAATCAGATTTTTCTTTTTGTCCAAAATCAGTTTCTGTCCTCACAAATGATCTCCTGGGTGAATGGGCAAAATTTCCTATAGACACATGTAAAACCTTACCCAAAGCCTTTCTAAGGGTGCCTTCACACTGCGGCACGATACGGTCCAGGGCTGTCCGGGATTACCATAAAAGCTACAGACTGGATCAGCACAGAGGACTGGAGAGCTAATATGCCCTCCGGTCCGGTGTGCAGCCACACACAGCTGCAGCCGCTGACAGGTCAGGACTGCGGTGCCGCGGTCCTGACTTATCAGCAGTGGGAACTGCGTGCGGCTGCACACCTGACATATTAGCCCTCCAGTCCTGTGTGCTGATCCAGTCCGCGGCTGTCAGGGTCATCCTGTACAGCCTCGGACCGGATCGTGCTGCAGTGTGAAGCCGCCCTAAGAGAGTGGAAGCAGTTCCAGCTGCCATGGGAAACCAACTCCATATTAATGCCTATAGATTTAGAATAAGATCATAGGATTCATAGTATAATATGTAGGTGTCTCAATAATTTTAGATGCATAATATATATATATATACTTTTCATAAAAATGGTGATTTTACATTGTACATATAATCGACTAAAAGAATATATTTTTGTCATCATTGCTAACCTTTATCTAAAACATTTGCAATATCTTAACAGCGGTATTTGTGAATTGTCGTACGTGCCATTTACTAACCATTCACCTGAAGGATGTGGGTCTGGTAGAGATCGTCGTAGCCATAGGCATGGCATGTATAATTGCCCATATGAATAGTTGTTACCTTGGTAATGTACAATGAATTGTCTTCCCCAAAATCCTGGAAAAGCAAAGTAATAATGTGTAAATGAATCATAATCTTTTCCATAAAGTAATAATACACATGTGGCACATAAGGAATAACAAGAACATACTGTGAACTAGGCATTTACTAGCATTCACTTTCTTTAGACCTTTGACAAGTAATCTAGAAAAGACTCAAAGTAACATTAAACTCAAACTATTAATTGATTTTATATTGTGACAATTCAATAGCCAAAATTGGCAAATGTATGCCCCAGATATTAACTAAAAACAGCTCAGAACGCCCCCAAATGCAACCTTTTTTGCTTTGTTTTGCAGAATTGACTCAACCATTAAAAGATTGATTTAAATTGCAGTTGCCAAATTTCTACATGTACAGCTTTAGGTCCATATTTCTAGAATCCAAAGTAGCACATAAAACATTTTGCTTAATAGAAGAGTTAAAAGAATACAACAGACTCACAGTACACTGCTAGTGTGTATTCACACATCGGTTTTGTTTTACGACTTTAAGGCAAATGTTGACATTATGGTGAATCCATTACAATTGACATAATATATAATAAATTAGGTGTTGAAAATAAATTATCATAAGATGGGCTATTTACTGTCAATATGCAGAAAAGCAAACATACACTATTCACAGTTATTCATCAATGCCAGCCATGAACCATACTCGGAAGTAGCATTTCTTAAATTCAGTCTTGAGATGTCACCAAGAGTTGATTTTTAAAGAAATTCTGTAAGGAGAAATAGCTTAAATAATTGCTGACCAAAGCAAATACATCAACTGACCTGTGGATGATGAAAGGAGAACCACAGTCACACTGTGAAACCGTCCATTTTCCACAGTAAGTGCTTGTAACAGTCTAATGCCCTTCTTATCAAATTTAATCTAAATACGTTTTATGCTTTACAGTTTTTTTGAGTTGTGTTGTCGCTGAAGTTGAGTTCACTCCTCCATTAATCGACTTCTGAAGCCCTCATCATGAAATATTGTCATCATACCAAGGGCTAATGCACACAAAAAATTACAGCTTTGCAAAAATTCTGGAGTATGGAGTATTGCACCCATAGATTTCTATGAGACCCTACAATACTGCATAAATAACTGTTTTTAAAAAGTTCTATTAACAAAATTATATTCTCCATCAGGTTCTTCATTAAGAAACATATGGAATGAATCTGTAATTGTATATACTGTAAGTATACAGTAAGTATAAATGTTATAAGTATAAATCTGCACAAAAACCCATCTTGCAGCACATCAAGTGCCTAAAGGTCTTATAGTGAACAGCCACAGGGACAGAGTAACTTGTACAGCCTTCCGTACTTGGCTCTGCTTGGCGTGACCTCGATGGGTCCCTGAGCAAGACGTAAAGGGGTCCTGGTACTACCACGATAATTAAATTGGCCATTAGCTTATGAGAGTGTGTGAAGTCACTGTTAAGGTCCCTTTACACTTGGCGACGTTCCAGCTATCCCGACAATGATATGACCTGGTAAGGATCGCTGGAATGTCGCTACGTGGTCGCTGTTGAGATGTCAAGCAGTCAGATCTATTCAACGACGCAGTGAATCTGCGGACTCCCGTATAACGACCTGAGCGGTCGTTGGCACCATGTCACACAGCAGTTAGTCTGACGACTCAGACCTACGTGGCTGAGTTCTGAGTCGCCTGCGAGGTCGTTGTTAAGGCATCAAACACACCAATGCATGCTGGCCAGTGGGAGCCCGACGATCAAAAAATGGTCCAGGCCATTTCAACATGATTGGCGATTTCACATCGGGGGCCTGGTCACTGCTGCGTGTCAAACATAGCGAGATCGCTGGCAAGGTCGCTGTTGTGTCACAAAACCTGTGATGAAACAGCGATCTCGCTAGGTGTGACGGGACCGGTGGCCGTTGACCACATATAATATAAATCATCAAGAGAATACTGGGGGAGTGTGGTATGGTAAGAAGAATCTTTCTTCATTAAGAAGCATATGGAATAAAACTGTAATTGTATGTACTGTAAATATACAGTAAGTATAAATGTTATAAGTATTAATCTGCACAAAAACCCATCTTGCAGCACAAAGGTTAGGGTCACACTTGGCAGTCAGTTTTTTTCCATTTCCAAAACATGATTCCGTTTTTGGAAATTGCCATGTTTGCTTCTAAAAAGTGCTATGCGTTAACACATGTGTTAATGCATGGTACTTATATGTATCATGCGTTAACGGATGCATTTATCATAGGGCCCCATGTTAAAAAAACACATCCTTTTTTTAGTGCACCCAAAAATGCTGTTAGGAGCGTTTTTTAATGCAGTTTCAAAAACACATAGCGCTTTTTTAGTGCACCTTTGACAATGCGTTTTTTGTGGATCCATTAACGTATCAGTTTTTCACAAAATTCTAAGTTGAAAAATTGATGCAAAAAATGGATCCAGGGCTTATGTGTGACCCTAGCCAAAGAAAGGTGAATTGCGAGACTGTGCCAACTACAGAACCATTGCCCTGATCCCACATGCTAGCAAGGGGGAAAATAGCGTTATTCCTGTCACAGCATGTTAGATAACACTGGCTAGGGTCACACTTAAATCTGGAATTGCGTTCACTGCATCCAGATCCGGATGCGGTGAATGCAATTGTCTTCCGACATTCAGCAATCCGGGAACCGGATTGCTTAAGCCGCAATCCGGTAACCGGATTGCTCAGGATGTGTAATCCTGAGCAATCCGGTTACTGGATAGTTTGCTCATCCCTGCTGCGGCAGGGATGAGCAAAGTGTTTTGTGCATTGTGTAAACTATTTATTTTATTAATAAATGTTTGTATACTGTCTCTAGGGGGTGCCCACTCCCCCTAGAGACCTTCCACCCACTCAGGTGGGCATAAAATGGTGGAATCACTTATGTACAGCAGCTGTCTCCTGACAGCTACTGTACAGTTTTATGAATGAAAGCGCCGGGCTCCTCTGAGAGCGGCGCGCATACTATTGCTATTGCTATAGTATGTGTGCCGCTGTCTGAGGTCCTGAAGCCTTATACAGTAGATCTATGGGCAGCGCTGTCCATAGATCTACTGTAAATGGCTTCACGACCTCGGACAGCGGCACACATACTATAGCAATAGCTCTCAGAGGAGCCTGGCGCGATAAGCAAAGTATATGCAGGAACTGCATTGCTCAGGATTACAAATCCTTTGCAATCCGGAGTCCCGCATTGCGGATGTTAAATCCACTCCGAAGACTGCAGCCTGCATGATTTTTCATGCAGGCTGCAGAGCCAGAGACGGAAACCAGATTGCTTGTGAAGCAATCCGAGTTTTTATCATACGCTCCCATGAGGAGTGTTTCCTGATCCGGTTTAGAGCTTTTTGAAAGCTCAAAACCATATCAGGTTTTAAAAAAAAAACTGATGTGTGACCCTAGCCACTGTCAGAGTTTGACAGAGCAATTTAACAGGATTGAGTAGATCTTCAATTCACTCGCACCTATTAGCTGCACATGTCAACGGGTCAGATCAGCCGTCATGTTCAGGGAATGATGCGAGCTCAGAGAGTTAATTGGGGTTCCAGGGCAAGAGTCGTGGTGTGTTTTTTTCTCTTCAGTAATTGGAATATCTGATCTGACTAATAAATAAGTTATCCCTCATCTTGTGGATCACATGGATTGGTGATAGCTTTTTTTCACCTTATTTCACCTTGGAATCAGTTCATTGCAAACTGCCGTATTTTAATCTCAGTTATTGTGTGAACACAGTAAGAACCACCTTTATTTTATCATCGATGCTCCACTGTAACAGGGATAACGGCTACCAAGAGTTTGCATATAGCTGTAGAATGGGCCCAGACATCCCAGTCTGACCCAGTGCAGGTTACTTTAGACTGGCTTCAAACATTCACATTTTGGCTATACCAAGATTGATTCATTGGTTTGGTTTTTATGTGAAGGGATAATTGCTTGATTACAATTCCTGCAGAACATTGTATCCCTGCTATAGAAGAACGATTCAGCCATTAGGATTTGGTAATTTGACTGCTGTGTAAATGTGATGACAGCAATGATGACAGTGATTGGATTGCAATAAATGGCAGGTCAGATAATGATTGACTGCAATTATTTTGGCCAATTTCACATAATGATTATTCCTATGAGCAGGAACATTGTGTATAGGCTGAATCTGACCATAAACATCAGCTAAGATTACATTTCCCAATTTCTGTAAATTATCTGATGTTAACTATTTGCATGCTTTTCTAGAAATAAGCTATTAAAGTCAGGTCATTTTCTACAGTTTTCTTTTACAGCCATTTTCGATCATTCAGCATTCCTATGGAGAAAAGAGATTTTAACCTAATGCCTTTATTAACCCCTTCATGATGAAGCTAATTTCTGCGCTTTCTTTTTTTCTTCTGCTTCTTCCCAGAGCCATAACTTTTTATTATTCTGTCCACATATAAGACGTATAAAGTCAAGTTTTTTTGTGGAATAATTTGTACTGTAGGATAGCCCATTCATTTTACCACATATTGCACTTGACAATAGAAAAAAATGAAAGTACAGTGAAAAAAGGCAATTCTTACACTGTTTTTTGGGAATTGCTTTTACAGCATACAACATGGGGTAACTATGACCTGACAATATGCTTATCCTCATCAGTACATCATCATCAGTACAATGATACCAAAGATCACTGTCTGGCACTATCTTACCAGGTCTGGTCAGAGTTACGTTAGGCTATGTGCACACTCAAAAAATTGATCCGTTTGTGCTCAGGAATATTCTACATGAAAACCTTACCAGGTTTTTAAAAAAAAAAAAAAAAAGCAGCACAAATGGATCACTTAAGCAGCTGCGTTTATGCTGCATTTATAAGGGGAAACACAGACAAACATAAAGACACACAAACACACACACATACCCATACAGACAGACAGAAACACAGACTGACAGACACACACAGACAGACATAAAGACCGACACAAAGACAGACACAGACACTTTCTGAACGTCCTCGGCGATCCCCCGTGGACTTGTTACTTCCAGGATCGGTACTGTAGTCACATGGTGCACAGGATCTGGCTGTGATTGGATAATACCCACAGGTCCTGCTGCTGGTGAAGAAGAAATCACCGGAGCTCACCATGGGATCCCCATGGAGGGTGAGTATTGCTGCGCTTTTGCTACAAATCTGGATCAATTAATTGACATTGTACTTTTTTTTTCCTGATCAAGTGTTTGCAGCAAAACCTGATCAGGAAAACGTAGCTATCGGCACAGCATTTCAGGAATTTCATAAACTTTGCTGCCCTGACAAAAATTAAATTTTTTTTGGGCAAAAATGCAGCACAAAAAACGGATCAAAAATGACCAGTGTGCACATAGTATGAGACAAAACACCCCTGTCTGTCTGTAAAGGTATGTCTTTTATTCGGTACAAAAATGCCAGGCAAATACACTAACAGTGTGCTGAGGGGGCATCAAAGCTACGAGTTTACTTTCACCTTAAAATGAATACTGGCAGTCTGCACTAATCACTGACACCATACAGAGGGGTGAGAAGGGGAAAATGCATGAGACACTTACATACTATTGACTAGTCAGCATGAGACTACTCAGTGTGCAGAATTATTAGGCAAGATGTATTGTAGAGGATTATTTTTATTATTGATCAACAACTATGTTCTCAATCAACCCAAAAGACTCAAATATCAAAGCTTAATATTTTTGAAAGTCGGAGTGTTTTTTTTTTTTTTTAGGAGGATATCTGTTTGTGCAGGTAACTATTACTGTGCAGAATTATTAGGCAACTTAATAAAAACCAAATATATTCCCATCTCACTTGTTTATTTTCACCAGGTAAACTAATATAATTGCACAAAATATAGAAAAAAACATTTCTGACATGCAAAAACAAACTCCCCAAAAATTAGTGACAATATAGTCACCTTTCTTTATGATGACACTCAACAGCCTTCTATCCATAGATTCTGTCAGTTGCTTGATCTGTTTACAATCAACATTGTGTGCAGCAGCCACCACAGCCTCCCAGACACTGTTCCAAGAGGTGTACTGTTTTCCCTCCCTGTAGATCTCACATTTTAGGAGGGACCACAGGTTCTCTATGGGTTCAGATCAGGTGAAAAGGGGGCCATGTCATTATTTTTTCTTCTTTTAGACCTTTACTGGCCAGCCACGCTGTGGAGTAGTTGGATACATGTGATGGAGCATTGTCCTGCATGAAAATCATGCTTTTCTTGAACAATACAGACTTCTTCCTGTACCACTGCTTGAAGTTGTCTTCCAGAAACTGGCAGTAGGTCCGGGAGTTGAGCTTCACTCTATCCTCAACCCGAAAAGGTCCCACAAGTTCATCTTTGATGGTACCAGCCCATACCAGTACCCCACCTCCACCTTGCTCGCATCTGAGTCGGAGTGGAGCTCTCTGCCCTTTACTGATCCAGCCTCTGGCCCATCTATCTGGCCCATCAAGAGTCTCTCTCATTTCATCAGTCCATAAAACCTTTGAAAAATCAGTTTTAAGATATTTCTTGGCCGAGTCTTAACATTTTATCTTATGTTTCTTGTTCAAAGGTGGTCGTTTTTCAGCCCTTCTTACCTTGGCCATGTCCCTGAAGTATAGCACACCTTGTGCTTTTTGATACTCCAGTAACGTTGCAGCTTTTAAATATTGCAAAACTGGTGGCAAATGGCATCTTGGCAGCTTCACGCTTGATTTTCCTAAATTCATCGGCAGTTATTTTGTGCCTTTTTTGCCCAACACGCTTCTTGCGACCCTGCTGGCTATTTGCCATGAAACGCTTGATTGTTCAATGATCACGCTTCAAAAGTTTAGCAATTTCAAGACTGCTGCATCTCTCTGCAAGCATCTCACAATTTTTGACTTTTCAGAGCCCGTCAAATCTCTCTTTTGACCCATTTTGCCTAAGGAAAGGCATTTGCCTAATAATTAAGCACACCTTTTATAGTGTGTTGATGTCATTACACCACACCCCTCCTCATTACAGAGTTGCACATCACCTGATTTACTTAATTGGTAGTTGGCTCTCAAGCCTAAACAGCTTGGAGTAGGACAACATGTATAAAAAGTATCATGTGATCAAAATACTCATTTGCCTATTAATTCTGCACACAGTGTATAGAACTTCAAAAGTTTATAACAACATAATGAAGTCACATATAGGAATAAAAGTTATATATCCTCAAAGGGCTACCCAAGGCCTATTTTAGGATAATGTTTGGTACACAAAAATCACCTGACAGATTTCCTTTAATCATGTGATTTGGGTGAATTTTGTTCACTGCAAATATATATTTTTGGGTGAAATTGAAGCCGATTAATTCTAATTTAAAGAGATCTGCTCATCTCTAATGTCAATATTAAGAAATCATCTAGGCTACTTAGCATTGCTTCACTGACTGGTCTCAGCAAATGGCCAGTGAGCATCGTCTAGCCAAAGAGAACACTTTTATCCGAAGAGTTAAAATTAGCTGGAGAGGACCAAAAATACTACCGTGTTTAGTGCTGGCAATATTACCTTTTTAACATGAGCATTGACAGTTCAGGCAAATAGAGGTGCAGAAGCAGGTGAGATGTCTTCTAGAAAGCAAACTAAGCTTCATAAAACTCTCACTTTGGTTGGGCAGATACAAAGTACAGTATGTCTCGCATGAGTCACCAGGAACAGCCCTTGCCTCTCTGGACGGGAGCATGGAGCTGCAAACAAACACAAGAAGCTGACATGCTCCTGTCCAGAGAGCCGGCGACCATCCTAGGTGAGTCATGCGAGACTCATGTGAGTATCTCACATCCATCTCGTATAGTGTGTCTCTGCCGTTATATAGATGATATATTGATAAAATAAGTTCACTGTATATGAATGGCTCTATAATTTAATTATACTCCATTAACTTCAATGTGTAAAATAGATGAAAATAATGCATGCTGCATTTAAAAAAAAAAAAAATCTTATGTTTAATACACCCCTCTGATTTGACTTGACTTTGACAATTCTTCTGATATGTCTGATATACAGCACTTACATTTCCTACCAGATAACAAATATGTAGTATTTTATTTCTCCATAATTCTGTGTTGTTATGCTTCTTTGTCATTTCCACTAGAACTTTATAGATACATTGACGACTGGATGTTATATTTTCTTTATCAGAGGTGAGTTCCCTTTATTATGTGACACTAAAAGGATTAATTGGGCAGCATCAGAGTGTGTGGGAGGGGGGGGAATTCTCTTAAAAGGGGGAATGGCAATACTGAGTTGTCAATGTATAAGGCTATGTGCGCATGCTGAGTATCCCATGCCTTTTTCTTCAGGACGTCAATGACTGGAAAGGTTGAAAATGCAGGAAATACGCACCAAGAGTTGTCACGATGCAGATTTTTTCTACAAGCCAATCTGCACCAAATCTGCAAGGAAAAGATTAGCAACATGTGCACAACACAATTCTCTTAGACTTTGTTGGCTTCAGGATAGGTATGAAGAGTTGTCACAAAACTGCAGAAAATCTGCACCAAAAAATGCAGCGTGTGCACAAGGCGTTAATACATTCATCAGAGGAATAAACTATGGAGGTCTCTAAGAATAAATAATCGAGAAGTGTTATTTCGTGAAAAATAGCAATGTTTAAGAATATAGACAAGTCTTCAGAGTGGACAGATCTTCTTTATAAATGACAATAACTAAAAAAAAAAAGACTAAAGCCTTTTAAAAAGTATTAATGTTTCCTTTACTGTTGTACAAAAAGTTTTTTAAAAGATACTAATTTATCATCTCAATATGAAAATGCCAAGAAAAGCGCATGAGATAGAGTCAGCAAGACACAGAAAGATTCATTATGTAATGATTAATTGTTGCCTTTGTAAGCCTAGCACTCGTCTAATGGCTATTAATTACATGAGGGATGCTGACATACATGTAAGTATTTGAAACAAAACAGCATTAGACAAGTGGTAAGGTACTCAATACATCATATACTATTTGATGTATATTATTTCAATGCCCTTTCCTGTACTGAGCATTATCTCCTCAACAAAACACTGATAACTGCGCAATCTTTTATAATGCAATTTATACAGTTATTTTTGCTGATTACTTAGCACTAGAACTTCTTTTAATCTCTGGATTCTCTTCCTTATGTCATTGACTGCAAGTCTTATAGTCAGTTTACCTGGGACAGATGTGTTGCAGAATTTCCTTCAGCTGTCTCATACACTTAAATGGAGAATGTAAAAATTGATACAAGTGCTGCAGGAAAAACCTAATCATCATTTATCCTCATGTATAGAGATGGCTGCCCATATATTCATGTACAGAAAATAGAAAAAAAGTCTTAAATCAAAAAATGTAACATCGAGTAGTAAAAAACAATATATTTCAGTATATGGTCTTAATTGCTAATGTAGCACCTGCTGTGGAAGTGTTACGGATGCAGACTTATGCTCCCACGTGGCCAGTCCACGGTGAAGTAGGGCATGCGTCCGAGGTAGAACTAGTATGGGTATCCACTGGACCACAAGGGGGACCCGGGCCTGCCCGGACTATGGGAGGGCAGCAACCAGGGTCTGTGGCAGCTTAAAAAGGTGATAACATGCAGGACTAGATGACAGTGCACAACTTCAGGAATAAAGGAGCATAAAGTTTACTAAACATAAAGTCAAAGCACAGAATACAAGACATTATGCCAGGCTACTGATTCTGCACATTAGGCATGGAGGACATCTCAGGTGGGTGGAATTCAGGCAATAGCATTGCAGGAGGTCATCACGGGTTGATGCAGTCTAGGGTCGTCTGGCATGGGTGTATTAGAATGATCTCTGACTCAAGCCTCAGGTGTAGCACTAGCACAGCAAGAGAATATCAGACACTGACCTAGGGCTGACATCATCACAGGATGGACTCTAGGGAGCAGTCTGGACATCAGGTCACAGGCAAAATATTGGCACAGGTTCAGAAACACCGACAGGGCAGCCTAGTACACCGACTGGTTAGGTCCAGGAAACTCAGGCAGAGTCAACACTAGAATACAAGGCTGGAGACTCCCCATGAACAGGGAGGAGGTGCCCATCCAGAAACATGAGAGGGACTGACTCAGGAACATGGGCTGGATGACCAGAACCTCAGACTGGACATCTAGGCCACCAGCAGGACAACTGGGACACCAGCAGGGTATCTGGGACTCCAGCAGTACATTGGTCATCGGGCTCCAGAAAGTTGTCAGACTCCGGACATCAGTCATCAGACTCCGGACATCGGTTATCAGACTCCGGATATCAGACATCAGACTCCGGACATCAGTCATCAGACTCTGAACATCAGTTATCATACTCCAGGCACCAGACAGCGGTCATCAGGCTCCAGACATTGGACACTGGCTGGAAAGTACCCAAGCAAGATGGTGAAAGCAACGGAGGAGTGGACCGGAGCTGCTGACATGGGTACTACAGGAGCCGACCAGAGCTAAGAAGTGCGAGCACAGCAGAACAGTGCAAGCACAACAAGCATGGGCCGGAGCTGAGTGACACATACATCACAGGAGTAGACCGGAGCTGGACAGTGTAAGCACAGCATGTAGCATGATCACAATTTAAAAGATGAACAGAGGTTTATTCACAAGAAACCGGAAACTCATAGTCATTTGGTACAAGGCTCAAAGCACAGAAGGACTTCAGGAATATCACACGGCAGGATTCCATATTCAAGGAAAGGACTCTGGTGCCAGGGAAAACACATGGACAGCACAGGTCCAGGGACAACGACAGGCAGACATCAGCTATCCCAGAACTACTTGCAGGCAGTACTGTAGATGGAGACAAAGGCACACCATCTACACTATGCTAGACTATACACACATGGTTAGGTTCTGCAACCTAATATGAAGCTCTGGCAACACCCAACAGTGAAGAGAAGCTTTAAATAGGAGCTGTCCCTCAGCAATAGCTGGGGACAGCAATTTAATGCACACACCACCCCTAATAAAGTGGGGAAAGTTTGCATGCTAGGCAGTAACAGTAACCCAGCATAGCCAGCACAGGTACTGAGGCCTAGGTAACCTGGCAGGGTCTGCAAGCCTGGACACACGTGGAAAGTCATGCACCAGCAGCAGAGGACCTCACGACCCGTGGATAGCTTCCACGGTGACAGCCAGGGGCCGCACACGCAGATGGCCAAGCAGCTCAGCAAAGACTTTACAACACTCGTATGGCTACACAGTAGAGCAAGGAACTGATCAGCATCCTTAAAGGTAACAGACAACAGTATCCCAGCTGGTTAGGGGGAAGGAGCATTGGGCAAGAACATTGACATGCACAATAATGCGGTGATTGCCTTGAAAAGACATATATAACAATCTAAGTTCCCCTATGCCAGTAGCCATCCCCTTTCAAAATCTTCAATGCATTTACAAATTTAATGTTAAAGTGAGTTCAAAATAAAAATTGATATTAACCTGGTAGTGCCAAGTTAAAAACACTTTGCATTGGCTGACTTTTCATGTTCTTTCCCAGTATATGCTTGTTAGAAGCAATGGAACTGTTATTCCCACAGGACGCAATGATGTAAAGTGGAATAACTAGAATACTGGTGGTGCAATGGTAGCTGTATAATACTCAAAATACAGGAGAGTGATCTTCATAAAACCAAGTTTTTTCAGGGACAATGTGTCGTCGGTCCGAGTGTATTGATACACTCCCTGATGAAGGAGCATAGCAGGCTCCGAAACGCGTTGGATGGATGCAAATAAATGTATAGATTGAACTTTTGATTCAGTGATTTATGGCAGCGTGGACCGACGACACATTGTCCCTGGAAAAATCTGGAATTCGACCACATAGCTAGTGGAGGTGTGGGTCCAGCAGCAGCCGCCATTGCATGTTTTTCATGCTGGTTGTGTGTCACACAACTGGACCAGGTGAGCAGTGATCATTACGGCTCTTAAGCCGCTGATTGTTAAAAAGATAAGACCCTATCTGCGCTTGCTTCCTTCTTTTAGTTTATTTCTTCATAAAACCAAGGATATTTATTAAGGAAAGTTTCACAAAGGGGAAAGTTGCCTGAGGGGAGGACTCTCTGGATAGTGACACTGTACCACGTAGTGGAGTGCCGAAAAAGATTAACCCCTGTTCCAATACCAGGAGGCCTGAATGCCATGAATCCCACACCAGAGGGGAGACTCGTGCAGACCGGACAGTAGATATGGAGGAACTGTAGAATACTGGCTTTGTCGATGAAATGAATCCTGAGATCCCCGATCGATCCTGGAGAGACAATACAGATGGAGCAGGAAACCGGACGGTCCTGTTCACATCAATAGAGGCATGGACAGCCCAAGGATTCTGTGGAGACAGAGGTGTTAGAATCAAGTGGAAACAATGCAGCAGTCTTCTTTGTGCAGAGCTCAGCAGAGTGTGGCCTGAGCAGAGGCAACAATTTCCAGAGAATGAACATGTTGCCCAGGCACGTCCCTTAAGGGACGGATGCCTTTTATGCACAGAGCATCACAGCAGACAGCCCTAAAAGAGAGCAGGTGCCCTGCTGCTTTAGGTATGTGCAGGAAGCAGGCCGCACCTCCTAAGAGCATTTCTAGGAGACCTGCCAAGGGCACGCAGGTTCCTAGTAGGGAAAAGAGCCACCGATTGCCTGGAGCCACAGACAGAGTGAGCAGTACCAGTGGAGCTGAGTGATAGGCGCTGGTCTCCATGCACAGTGGAGACCAGACCCACAACAGGGACAGAGCAGGTGAAGTGCATAGCGCCGCATGATGAGCACCAGTCTCCCTGTCCATGAGAGTTCGAACCTGCCGCTGAGGGCATGACAGGAGTCAAAAATTGGGTTGTGTTTGGTAGTATAACTGCCCGGACAGCTGATGCCGGTGGTAATAGCAGTGTGCTGCTTTTGCTGCGACTTGCGGTTCCTACATTTCTAACTGTGGTTTGTCATTCTTTTGTAATCTTTTACACTTTCTAATCCATTGTCATGGACACTTTTTTTACCATATATTTTGTACCACACTTTAATTCACTTTTGACAATCTTTTCAATCAAACTATTTAACTCTTCTCAAAGAGAATGTAATAAATGCTAGGTAGGTAGATGCACGTATGGTAAGAGGTATGCAAAAACATACATGCACATTTAATGGTGTACATTTATGTAGATATTTTTTAAGAAAATGTAACCCTCATACAAAAAAATTCTGCACCTGCTGTGGTGTGAACATGTAAAAAATGTGACTATGAAAACCGTTTTGCAAAGAAATTGAAATTATTTTCAACACGGAAACTTTGGAAAATAGACTAAGTTAAATGTCAGAATTTTTTTTATTTTTTATTTTTTTTGGATTAAAAAACAATTATTCTCCTGTCATGAAAAATACTGCAAAAGAATTGCAAAAATTCAGTATAGTGGCTCGTGGTAAGGGTGGAATAACACTGTCCATGTGATATGCGAGTCTCTCGGATGAGTGTCGAATCATTAACCCTAAACAGGCTCCCCCTCTCTGGACAGGGAGTGTGGAGTTGTATAAAAATACAAGCAGCTGACACTCCTGTCCTGACAGGGAGAGGCCGTATGTGATGTGATAGATGCTAAGCATTATGGGGAAGTGTCGCATCTAATGTTTCATAAGCTTTCTGTGTGTGATATACACTTTCGCAATTGAATTGATTCAATCATTCTCGTAACTATCTCTCCAAGATTGTACATGAGAGATAGCTGCCTTGGTCTGCAACAGAGTTATTTTTGCATACTTTTTTCCCATGAAGCTTTGCTGTAATTCTCAATTCTGAGCTGGTCTTTTTAACTGTTCTCAAATTACAACAAAAATGTATGTCATGGTTTGGATATACTGTATATACTCGCGTATAAGCCGAGTTTTTCAGCCCAAAAATTGGGCTGAAAAGTCCCCCTCTCGGCTTATACGCGAGTCATACGGCTTGAGTATACAGGCCGCCCGCCCGCCACCCCCATCAGTATACAGGCGCCCCCCCATCAGTATCCAGGGCTCCCCCCCTTGCTCCGTAAACCTGTAAAGTAAGATCATTATACTTATCACTGTCCTGTCGCCGCTGTCCCCGCCGCTGC
>JARQOC010000004.1:523770364-523785435 GCA_033576535.1 Allobates femoralis | reverse complement strand
AAGTCCCGAAAGAGGGTCAAATGACCCTTAGTCCAAACCGACAACTCTGATGGCTCCAATAGCATCCTTTCATTTGTAAATGTGGCCTAAAATCCTTCAGGTCATTCGACCCGTCTCTGGGTTCCAAAGGTAGAAATATTAAATGAGCCCTCTCTGGGACTTCTAGTGTTAAAGTGGCTCCCGAAGAAATCTACACCAAACTGTGCGCTATCCAATCAAAATCACTTAACGACGCTCTTCAAAAAAGGGAAAAGCTTTCCCAAATCTGCCAAAGAGAAGAACTTTATGAGGCAGTTTCCACTAGAAAAAAATTGTTGTTTTTGACATGCCTAAATATGAAAAATAAGTATAGTTTTCACATAGCCGTCTATGAAGCTTTAGGAATGCTCGATTATGACTGCACATGAGACCTGAGCTTGACTTTCATCTGCACCATGTCTTTTTATGAATAGGACCGGATGATAAATTTCTTCTGCTTGTTTATAGGCATCAAATTCATTAATGATTAAACAAGTTAATGATAAATATGACGACAAATGCTATTCTGCATACTCGAATTATTCAGGTATGGGCTTCAAAGATGTTGTCGTCTGCGGCTGTAAAACATGATTTGTCTGTTCTCGTCTAATAATTTGGATCTGCTTACAATTCATCCAGGAGTGATTCATTTAAGAACAATAAAAATTAAATGAGTCACGGGCTCTTAAATCACATCTTATAACTGTTTTAATAATGAATTTTCAAAAGACAAGAACGATGTCATCTTCATTAGCATTTCACTCTAATAATTCATGGCTGAACTTAAGCCCCAGAGAAGAGAATCTTTTTCTCCAACTAAAAAATAATGCAGCACCGTATTTCCCATATAATTAATGTCAGGAAAAATATTTTATTTAATCAACTGCATGAAATTAGACGGGTGATTTTACTGTAGAAATACCAAACTTTAATAAACAGTTAATTAAATTATCATTTCAAAGAGCCGGATGTCTCCTTGTAAACTATTAATGATTATTTCTCTGTTGGGAAGATAAGATCGGAATTCATATGTGTTTAATTTTCATTGTCTTTTTATTGTCATTTTAGGTGAAAATGAGTTAATCACCTGTCGCTTCCACTTATATCAGTCGGCTGCTGTCCTCTATGTTCCATAGCCAATGTTATGCTGCCATATTGCGCACTGGAATGGAATATTTTTTTCTGTGTCACATAGGGAAGACGTCACATACACAACCATTTGCCATATAGTACTGATATCCTTCTGAGCGACCACAGACTAAAGGATGTAAATGTGACAGCAACTGATAAATTTGGCTGTAGTGTGCTCATACTTGTGCCGGGAATGACCCAAACAAGCATGATTTTAGACTGGTATGTGCAAAATTTTATTGCCCTTTTTTGAAAATTCAGGCCATTTCTAGCTAATTCTGGACTGTCTGCAGTGTTGCCATATTATAGACTACCTCCACCAGAAGCAATGCTTCTTTGAGAGAACAGCAGTACAAGGTCATGTTCACACATTGAGAATTCAGTGGATTTTTTTAACTCAGCATTTGTAACCTAAAGCTGGGTTCACACCACGGCACAATCCGATCTGGGGCTGTGCGATGTGAATCGGACAGCCCCGGACCGGATTTGCAAATAGATCCGGAGGGCTAATATGCCCTCTGGTCCTGTTTGTAGCCGGATTCAGCCAAGCGCAGCTGTCTACTGCGAAATGGTGCTGAACCGCTTCAAATGGGACAGCAACCTGCTGCTGAAGTTCAGCATAGCTCACGCTGAACTTCAGCCGCAGGTGTCCGGATCCCAGAAAACCCGGATTGGTCCAATCCAGCCCCATAGACTCCCATGTTAAGGAGCGCCAGATTGCCCCGGATTCGGGAGGATCCAGGAGGATCCAATTTGGGCAGATTCTTTGCCCCGGACACAAAAATGCTGCAAGTAGCATTTTTGTGTCCGGGAGAAAAATGTGAATACACCCGGATTCTCCCGGACAGATGTAAACCAGATGGCTCCATCTATGGGGCCAAAATCTGATCCAGGGCTATCCGGTTCAACAATGGACAGCCCCGGATCAGATTTAACCGTGGTGTGAAACCGGCCAAAGCAGGACAGAGGCAATCAGAAGAAAAGTATAAAAAAAAACACATGTCTACGGATGCATTTTTTTTTTACCTAATTCAGATTTTGATGAATATTGAAGTAAAAAACTCACTAAATACTCAACAGGTGCACATGGCCTCATATGGCATTCAATGGAGCAGGCAAAAGCTTTTTTAACTTTTAGGTTTTTTTGTGTCAAATTATATATAAAACTATGTGAGGGTAAACTTTTTTTTGGTTCTATAGAAGACTCAGAGGTTGTTCACAGCTGCGATAAGTTAATGTGAATGAGCCCTAAGGCTGATTAAAGTACCATTACAGATTTTTTTTACAGCATGGAGTGGTGCTTTAAATGTAAGTCCCTTGTCCCATGTCTTATACTCACCTTTCTGTGACTTCATCTTCTATCACCACTTGACTTTGTTATCGGTAAGCAGCACCGGTAAGCATGGAGTAACTCCTGCGGCACTTCTATGAGTCGGCTCTTTCAGGAGCCAGGGTGACAGCAGCCCTGGTAAGCAGGGAGTTAGCTCCTGCAGCTCCTGTACGATCTGGTCATTCACAAGCCGTGTTGATCTCGCCGCCTGTCATCGTTGCTATAGTAACTGCTCATTTGGTTACTATGGCAATGGTGTCAGCAGTGATGTCACCACATACCAGCCACAGTCTCTGCTCATTCAGTGATCACAGAGCATAGGGTACGGACTTCCTCCCCGTGCTATATGATATAGCAGAGCTGCATCATTTGAAGAATAGAAAAGACAGAAGACCAGCATCATGGAGGGCTGTGTGGGGGTAATACAGATGGAGTCTCTAAGCATGTCTGTTTCTTTATTTCTAATAAATAATTTTTACTCTGTATGGTGTCTTTTTTAAACCCTTTATTGGAGATTCTTAATGACCACGTCTAACTTGGCCTAACATTAAGAATCTCTAGGCTTAATACCAGCTGGTAAAACAAATCTGGTATTAACCCCTTTAACCCAGCGTGCCACCTGCCACCAGGGTCGCTGGAAGAACCTGGTAAAGCACCTGGAAATGGCGCTTTATATAAATGCACCATTTTCAGGGACGGCTGCGGGCTGTTATTCTTTAGTGTGGGGTGCCCTAAAACAATGGGCCCTCACCCTGCTTAGAATACCAGCCCTCAGCTGTCTAGTTTTACCTTGGTTGACAATTAAAAATAGGGCAAAGCCCACGCATTCTTTTTTTGCAAGACAAGGTAACAATTAGGCAGCTGAGGTTGGCAGCTCACAGCTGTCAGCTTTCATCGAGCTAGACTTAAGAATACTGCGAAGCCACAAGTGTTTTTTTTTTATATTTATTTAATAGGCGGCCTCAGAAGTACCTGCTGGAGACTGTTAAGCTCTATCTATCTATCTATCTATCTATCTATCTATCTATCTATCTATCTATCTATCTATCTATCTATTCTAACTTTTACCAGCATGGGCAAGCCCATGGTACAAACTCGCACTGTGTGCTTTCTGGGTGCGATTTTTTTCTTGCACCCATAGACTTTCATTGGCCTCTCGTAAGTGAAACTCTCATACAATCTCAGCATGCTGCGATTGAACTCACACTTGACTCAAAGTACGAGTTCAGTGGAGGAAAAACACAACAATCTGACAGCTTGTTTAACATTGGTCCAAGTGCATTGCAAGTTTTTCACCCATTGCACTCGCGTGAGTTTCACACTTTATGAGAGCCTCATTTAGCCTCTCGTAGAGATGCATTGGGAACTTGTGACATAATTTCTGATTTCCGGCCAACCAAACGTTACGGCTACAAGATGGTGTCATGGTACCAAAGGACCGTTGTTAAAAGGTGAAGCCACCAGAAAGTGAGTAAACAACAGTGAGATGTGGCTTAGTGCCACGTCACACACACAGATAATTGTGCAGATATTGTTCGCAGATCTCTGGTTGCAGTGAAATCATGAACAGATTGTCCCATTTTGTGGCTGTGTACAAATGTAACAATGAGTCCATGATTTCACTGCAGCCAGAGATCTGTGAACAATATCTGCACAGATATTTGTGTGTGTGACGTGGCTCTTAGATTTAACCACTTCATCATTCGGCCTGATATCACCTTCCTAACCAGGCTAATTTTTTCAATTCTGACCAGTGTCTTTATGAAGTAATAACTTTGCAACACTTCAATGGATCCTAGTGATTTTGAGAACGTTTTTTTTGTGACATATTGTACTTCATGATAGCAGTAAATTTAGGATAACACTTTTTGCATTTATTTTTGAAAAAAATTGAAATATGCTGAAATTTTGTTTAGTTTTTGCAATTTTAACATTTTACATTTTAAAGCATTTAACCTACAAAGTTATGTCACACAAAATAGTTAATAAATAACCTTTACCAAATATCTACTTTACATCAACACCGTTTTTGGAACATAACCTTTTTTTTAGGAAATTGGAAGGGTTAAAAGTTTCAGTGTTAGCAGGGAACCGAGCAGCATCCTTAAAAGGTAACCGCATCCCAGCTGGTCAGTGGGGAAGGAGCTCTATGTGACAGAAAATACCCCAAATTAGCACTATTCTAATACCTATACCACCTATTAAAGGTGCTCAAACCACATACAAGAAGTTTATTAAACATTCAAGTGCTTCACTGGAGCTAAAGACATGTGGAAGGAAAAAAGAGAAAATTTAATTTTCTCCCACAAAAATGTTACTTTAGCCCCAAATTTTGCATTTTCATAAGTGTAAGGCCACGTGCACATGCTGAGTATTTGATGAGTTTTTTACCTCAGGATTTGTAGACAAAACCAGGAGTGGAGCAATCAGAGGAAAAGTCTAAGGGCTTGGACACACTCATCCGAGTTTGACAGACGAGACTCGGAACAGGCTGGAGCAGTGACCCTGAACAGCTTCTTCTCTCCCTGTAACCTTCAGCTGGCCGTCATTTACTGCTCCCTGGATCCACCACCTCCTTCCTTGACCATTTCACGACCTGGCTACTTCACTTCCTTTCTGTGGACATCCCCACTATCATTATGGGTGATTTCAATATCTCCATTAACACTTCCCACCCAACCGCCTCTAAACTTCTTTCACTGATTACTTCCTTTGGGCTCTCCCAATGGCCCTCCTCTGCCACTCACAAAGACGGCCACATGCTGGACCTCATCTTCACCCGCCTTTGCTCCCTTACTAACCTCACAAACTCACCCCTCTCCCTGTCTGACCACAATCTATTGACTTTCTCCTCCCTCTCCTCCCCTACTACACTACCCCCACTACGCAAACGCCATCATCCTCGCAGAATCTTAAAACATATTGATCTACACTCATTCTCAGAATCCCTTTTCCTTCTTGCCGACATAGCTTCCATACATAACACAGACGCTGCCACCATCCTATTTAACACCACAATATCTGCAGCCCTCAACTTAGCTGCCCCCTCACATATAACACTTCTTGCACAAACAGGCAACCCTGGCACACCAGCCTCTCTAAAGACCTGAGACCGGCTTCCAGGGTTGCCGAGAGGAGATGGAAGAAATCTCATTACACTGAGCACTTCGCTTTATTGAAGCAGTCCCTCACCAACTTCAAGTCTGCACTCACTGCCGCAAAAAAAAAGCCTTCTTCTCATCCCTAATAACCTCCCTGTCCCACAATCTTAAACAGCTTTTTAAAACTTTCAATTCCTTATTCTGTCTGCCCGCTCCTCCTCCCTCTCCCCTTATCTCTGCTGAAGATTTTGCCTCCTTCTTCAAGCAGAAGATCAATAAAATCAGAGACAGATTTGACCCACTGTCCCCACAGCTTCCCCTCTCACCTACCCTGCCCTCTCCTTCCATCAGCTGCTTCTCTGCCAAAACTAAAGATCAGCTCTCCTCCCTTCTGTCAAAGTCACACCTTACCACCAATGCCCACAACCCGCTCCCATCCCACCTCATTCCCAGCATCACCTCTGTTTTCATCCCAACCCTAACCCATCTCTTCAACTTATCACTTACTATTGGTGTGTTCCCCTCAGCCTTCAAACACACCTTGTGGGGTGCCCCACATGGTCAGGCGTCACAGTGGGGTATTGCACTCGTAAAAGTGGTGTAATTTTCCCCAACTGCAGGTGGATGCTGGGCTAGTGGGTGGGACCCGTTTCTGCACTCCCACACTAGACTAGTGGTGGGAGGTTACCTGGGAGGGATCTAGCACCTCTTGTGAGAGTGAGGAGTTAGTTAGGAGTTGGAGAGGAGTCGAGGAGGAGTGTGGAGCGAGGCGGAAGGTCTAATAGGACAGTTCCAAGCTGATCCTGAGGGAAGATGAAAGGGGATCCTGAGAGGATCCTGAGAGAGGGTGCCTGACGCGTGAGTCTGGGCAGGAGAGAGAAAGGGGGAACCCCAGCGTGGAGCGACCATACTCCAGGGAATTCCTCAGTCCACCACGGGAACGCCAGACCCAAGGATACGGCCAGAGTCCACCTCTAAAGTTGTCAATCGGCTGCTGTGGTCTGTTCACTGGCTGCGGCACCCTGCCAGACAGAGCGGTCTGTCTGCTTCTTCACTGCTAGGGAGGGGAGCCCCAAGACTACCTTCAAGGAGTAATTGGGTATAGACTCATCCTAGGCGGGGAAGAAAGGACACGGGTTCGTCAACTAAGGCATACCACAGGTACCACCATACCACCTGGCATCCACTTGCAGCCACCTGTAGAGCTACCTGTTTCTTTAACAACTTTTGCTGAACTGTGAACTTGTATGCTGATGATTGTTTACAGTAAAGCACCCGGGAGAGTGACTTTGCCTCCGCTTCTTTATGCTACAGAATTCTACCTGCATGCTTACAGGAACGCTGCCCCGGAGGACCAGCTCCACCTGTAGGGAGCTTTGCCATCCTTGCTGCAATACCATCGCCCTTCGGAGGACTGTGGCGGTGCTGGTGACCCATCACCAGGTACTACAGGTGGCGTCACGTGACAATAACTCTTATACCCTGTACATAACCCCTTTATTGAAGTGTCACCCAGGCCACGGGCTCAGGCGCTGCCACCCATGGCATCCCCGTGAAACCACCTCTGAGCCTGATACCCGAGTACCCCAGGGCCTGGGGTTCGACACTTGATCACACCCATCCTCAAAAAACCCTCCTTCGACCCAACATCTGTTTCTAACTATCACCCCATATCTCTTCTTCCATTCAGAACTGTCCTCCCACCTCTCCTCCTGCTCCCTCTGTGACTGCCTACAATCCAGTTTCCAACCTCACCACTCCACTGAAACAGCCTTAACCAAAGTAACCAAAGTCATCAATGACCAATGACCTACTGACCGCAAGAGCAAGCGACACTACTCTGTCCTCCTTCTTCTCGACCTATCTGCCACCTGCAAACTGTTGACCATTCCCTCCTACTTCAGATCCTGGAATCTCTTGGCATCACTGACCTAGCCCTCTCCTGGATCTCCTCATACCTAATGGACTGGACTTTCAGCGTCGTCCACTCCCACACCTCCTCTTTGTCCTACCCCCTATCCATCAGTGTCCCCCAAGGCTCGGTTCTGGGACCACTACTCTTCTCCATCTACACTCTCAGCCTAGGACAACTTATTGAGTCCCATGGCCTTCAGTACCATCTCTACACCGACAGCACCCAGATCTACCTGTCTGGGCCCGACATCACTTCCCTACTATCCAAAATTCCACAATGCCTATCCGCCATATCATCCTTCTTCTCAGCTTGCTTCCTTAAACTGAACATGGACAAAATTGAGTTCATCATCTTCCCCCAAAGTTGCTCTGCCCCACTACCCGACCAATCCATCCTTGTCAATGACTGCTCACTCTCCCCAATCCCCCACACCAAATGTCTCGGTGTAATCCTTAACTCTTCCCTCTCCTTCAAGCTTCACATCCAGGCCCTTGCCACCTCCTGCTGACTTCAGCTCAAAAACATTTCCCGGATTCACACTTTCCTTGACTACTGCATCATCTCCTGCCTTGATTACTGCAACCTCCTGCTCACCGGCCTCCCCTGCTACCTCCCTTGCACCTCTCTAATCTATCCTAAACTCCACTGCCCAACTAATCCACTTGTCTCCACGCTACTCCCCTGTCTCCCCCCTCTGCCAAACCCTTCAGAGGCTTCCCACGTCTCAGAGATCCCAATAACCATGACATACAAAGCCATCCACAACCTGTCCCCTCCATACATCTCTGACATGGTCTCCCGATACCTACCCTCACGCACCCTGCAATCCTCCCCCAAGCTCCTGCTCTACTCCCCTCTTGTTTCCTCCTCTCACAACTGCATACAAGATTTCTCCCGCGCATCTGCTATACTCTGGATCTCTCTTCCCCAACACATCAGACACTCTCCTACCCTGGGAACCTTCAAAAGAAACCTGAAGACCCACCTCTTCCTCAAGCCTACAACCTGCATTGAGATCCGGTCCACCACACGGTATCATTATCGGCACTACCCCGTTCTACTGTATCCCCACCCGTCCCTCTTAGACTGTGAGCCTTCACGGACAGGGTTCTCTCCCCTCCTGTATCTGCACGACTTGATTTTCCATATATTTTGCACTTGTCCTCATCTGTCCTTTCCATATGTAAAGTGCCATAGAATCTAATGGTGCTATATAAATAAATAATAATAATAATAATAATACAGAAAATGTGGAACAATTGTAGGGAAAAAAAATGCAGTGTTTACTCTTTGTAGCAACATAACCAAAGGAGAACTCTATGCAGATTGGCCTTGTTAGGCCGGAGACAAGGGATGGGCGAACCGCCCATTATTCCCCATGATCGTGGCCTGTGAAAGCAAACACTGAGTTAATAGACATCACATTTTTATCGTGCCCGCGTTTTCTCTTTCTGGTGTGATGCGGCGCTGCATCACTTCCGGGCCGCCCCTTATCGTCTGGCATATATGATTGGCTATTGGAGCCATTCACATGACTATTTCCCGGAACCCGGAAGTAACGCAGCGCCGCAGCGCAGCTGAAAGGAATAACGGGGACCCGGTAAGTATAATGGGTATTGTTATTAACTATGTACTGGCTTTCACAGGTCATGAACCCGAACGGTTCATCCATCCCTACCAGAGACACACACCGGAGAAGCATGGGAGATATGACTCTCGCATGACTCACCCAGACCAGTCGCCAACTCTTTGGACTGGAGTGCGTTGGCTACATGTGTTTCTATGCAGCTGACATAATATATAATGATATAATATATATCATATATATAACATAATATATACTGGTATAACCCTTTGGCCTCTTTGTGTGCTGTGCTTAAGGGTACAGTTACACGTCGCGATATCGCAATGCAACATCGACAAAAAGTCACGTGGTGTGGTCATTGCAGTTGATATCGTTGGTGCATTGTGTGGTGTAACAGGGCAATGCGACCGGAAAAAATTGCAGGTACGATATTGCAAGAAGATTGTGCAAGCCCTTCAACCGTACAATACTGCATATGCGATCTGGCATGATCGTGCAGTGTGACGGCACAACTACGAACTTGTTTGCAACTTCCCCAATTCACTACAATGTTAATGCTCGGACGCTGGATTGCTCATACCCTGCGCACAAAAGTTGCGTACAACATCCTGCCGAAATCTCCCTGTGTGACAGCTCCTATGCGATCTTGGACAAGTGCCAAAAACGTGCGTGCTCCCTTGAAATTGTATGCGATATCGGAACGATATTGCAACGTGTAACGGTACCCTGAGACACAGGACCTTTATGTTACACCCAAACAATATAAAATAAATGAAACATTTACATGAAATTTAGAGCAATATAACAGGGATATAACATGATTAATGCTATGTATCTCTGGAGTACAGAATTTCTCTAAATCAAGTAAAACAGTGCCTTGAAAAAGTATTCAAATTGTCTCTTCATGGAGAAAGTAGACAAACTCTCCTGCCACCTATTGAAAGTAGCAATCCTAAAAGTCATAATTTATCCTTTAGTGTGCCTTTCATGATGATTTAGGATTTATGCCATATCAGAACCCCAATCTGCAGACACTGCATTTATTGACCCTCATCACTGCAAAGTATGGGATTTGATATGGCTGTGTGAGGGGCCATGACAAGCTTAAGGGAATAGCTACTCTCCTTATGGAGGTTAAAGGGAACCTGTCACCTCCTAAAACCCACCTAACCTATTAATACATGTCCCTGCACCTTCCTATTACCATTATAACCGTCCCTCTCTGTGCTAAATGCTTCCTTTCAAAGTTGAAATAAAAACTTTGATACTTACTCATTAGGATGATAATGAAATAGGGGCTATATGCAATAGCCCTCTGGGCGTGTTGTTTTGCAACCTGAATGATCCAGCCTCTCTGTGCAGCTTCTGCTGTGATGTGGAGCTGAAGGCAGGACAAATGATTTGCATTCTGTGAGTGACAGAGAGGGGGAGGGCAAAGCCTGCACATGTAAAGCAGCACAGAGAGAGGGTGGATCCTGCAGGCTGCAAAACAACACGCCCAGAGGGCTATTGCATATAACCCCTACTTCATTATCATCCTAATGAGTAAGTATCAAAGTGTTTATTTCAGCTTTGAAAGGAAGTGTCGAGCCCCAGGCCCAGGGGGTACTCGGGTATCAGGGATGAGCCCGTGGCCTGAGTGACACTTCAAAGAGGGGTTATGTACGTGGAAATAAGAGTTATTGTCCCGTGACGCGACCTGTAGTACCTGGTGATGGGTAACCAGCGCCGCCACAGTCCTCCGGAGGGTGATGGTTTTGCGGCAAGGATGGCAAAGCTCCCTACAGGTGGAGCTGGTCCTCCGGGGCAGCGCTGCTGTAAGCAAAAGGTTGATTTTTGGTAGCACAAAGACACAGAGGCAAAGTCACTCTCCCGGGTACTTTTACTGGAACAGTTCAGGTAAAAAGCACAGTTCACAGTACAACACAGTCTGTAAGCATAGGCAGATGGCCTAGGTAGTGGCAAATGAACGGGGTGTCTCCACTTGGCTTTGTTAGATGTACCTACTTTACTACTCTTCCAGTCTGTGTGAAGCCTGTCCTCCTGGGCTCTCTCACCTTTCCTGTCTGCGGAATAACCCTCTATGGCCTGCCGCTATCTCTCGTCATGTGGCGCCTGGCTCCCTTGATATTGACTGTGCAGGTGCCCGAAAGCCTGTAGTCTCCACGGTGATCCAGATTTTCTGCTGGGCCTGGAGCTCTCCAGCATGTGCGGACTCTGGTGTCCGGTGTACTCTTTGGGATGAACCTTCTTTGGCTCCTCGGTTCCTAAACAGCTTCTCTTTCCTGGAAGACCCCTTCTTCTCCTCCTCTCTGTCTCTCCCTCAGATATTCTCTGTCTCTAACTTCCTCCTGTCCTCACACTGCTTGCCCTGCACTCCTCCCACTGGGGCTGGGTCTCCTAGTAAAGGATTTAACCCTGTAGTCCCCTGAGCTAAGGGTGTGTGTGGATGCGAGGATTAAGCCACATATTAACCTCCCCATTTACTTACCACAGGGTTACCACACTCGCTGGGGCGCCACAGAAGCATTTAGCACAGAGAGGGATTGTTATAATGCTAATAGGAAGGTGCAGGGACATGTATTGATAGATTAGGTGGGTTTTAGGAGGTGACAGGTTCCCTTTAGTTCTGCTGGAGAGTAGCTATTCCCTTAACCTCATCTTAACCTCTCATACAGCCATATCAGATCCCATACTTTGCACTGATGAGGAGCAGTCACCCAGAAATGTAGCATCTGCAGATTGGGATTCTGATATTGCATGAATCCTAAATCATATTAAAAGGCTTGTTAAAAGCATCAATTTCGACTTTTCGGATTGCTACTTCCAATAGGTGGCACTAGAGTTCGTCTACTTCCTCTCTGAAGAGACAATTTGCATATTTCCCAAAGGAGCATTGCGGCTAAAAGTCTCCTTACTTCTAGCCTTCCGAATTACTCTCTTAAGGAGAATAGCTATTCCCTTGACCTTGAAAAAGTATTTATACCCTGCATTTTTTTTTTTTTTTATGTTACACCTTCAAATTTATTTTATTTGGATTTTATTTAATATACCACACTAAGTAGCAAGTATTTGTGAAATGCAAATAAAATGTTACATTGTTTTCTAAGTATTTGAAAAATATTTAAAAATACAAATCTGAAAATTGTAATGTGCATTTGTGTTCAGCCTCCGTCACTGTTCAGCGCATTTACTGCTGCATGTCTTTGGGGCATGACTCTACAGGCCACGTTACACACACAGATATCTGTGACCAACTTCTGAACAGATCTCTGGTTGCAGTGAAATCATGGACACATTGTTCCATTTTGTTGCTGTGTACAAATGTAACAATGTGTCCATGATTTCACTGCAACCAGAGATCTGTTCATAAGTTGGTCACAGATATCTGTGTGTGTAACATGGCCTTACCAGCTTTACACAAGTAAGGCCCCTTTCACATCAGCGTGAAAAAAACGCAACTACCGCGATTACCGCATAACGGCCACAATAGCGGCACACTTGCGGCAAGCCCCATACAATGTAAATGGGGCTTGCGGTAAGTGAGCGGCAAGTAGAGTTTCGGCACTTGCGGCAGGTGTGGCCGCGAAAAAACCACGGTATGCCGATTTTTTTCGCGGCTGCACCTGCCGCAATCAGCTGAAAACGCTGATGTGAAAGGACCCTTAGAGGCTTAGCGGTGATATACCACATACATTTCCACTAAAATAAATTTAAGTTTATGGGTGCACCCAGAAAAAATTAGAAAAGGTCTCAACGTATGAATATTTCTTCAAGGCAATGTAATGTCACTTCATACTGCAATCTCTGTTTATGGAATCATGGGGCAATTCGATGACCTAAACTCTGGGTTCACCTTTCCTTCCATTTTTATTCAGACTTTAAAAAGCGGAAGATGGCAATGATGTTAGGTGTCTGCAATATTATGAAAGCCTGCACAATCATGTTCAATAGAAATTATCAGCCTGCTTATGTGTCAACCATTTCATCTTCATTTTATAGGGAACACTAGGTCACTAGCTTGCTCTTCACATTAGCATGCATTTCCATGAAAATTATATTAGAAGCTGAAGCATTTAACATTGGCGGCTTTGTCTTTGAAAATTTAACATCAGCAGCATCACGGTGAATAACGGTAGGGTTGTTAGCTGTTCCATTCTTTACATTCAAGGACAATAAAACACTAAATTTTGAAATATAACACATAAGTGGATAGTTCTTTACAGCTTTTGTTGTGGAATCAGAAGACTGAAAAAAGCATGTTATGAGTACATTCAACTAAAAGCATGCTGCTCATGATGGAAGGCTCTAATGGAATGGGCATTCTCTTCAGTTTCTGTGACTTTTAGATAATCTAAATACTGAGTTTGCTCAGGGGCATAAATAAGGGGGGTTACCAAGTTAAAATGTTCCTTTTATATGCTAATATTAGGTCATTAAAGTGGTTATTTGGGATAATGCAAAAAACAAAATTATGCCTAAGCACTAACAGGCAGGTAGATGACACCTACCTGCCTGTTGTGCCTGGCAGCAGTCACAGACCACTTCTGTCGGTGATTTTGACATTTCCGCCAATGTCACAACTACCAGGGGAGGAATCCCTCCCTTCGGTAGACAGACGCATATCCGACATCACACTGATTGACAGGCGGCTCCCCCAATCAGGAGCTCGCTGTGAATCAGTGTGACATCATCCATACACCCACTTCAGCAGAGCAGAGTGGAAAAGCCGCTCTGCTTTGTGTTTACTCTGCAATGCTGCGGTCTGAGACTGCTCTGTGCCGGAGATGAACGGAGGTGACTAGTGCCAGGCACAACAGGCAGGTTATGCTGGCAATGTCTCCTGTGCGTTGGGTAAAAACAATGTGTTCAAACACAACGGTGTTTTGCAATGCATTTTTACTGCTTTTGCATGCGTTTTCCTATACAAGTCTATGGGTGCGTTAACACATGCGTTTTTACCGCATTTTATGCATTTTTCCACCTGAAAAAATGCATTGCATCCAAACTAGGGATGGGCGAATCCTGAAATACTCGTAATCGCTGGACTCTAACGAGTCCGAATAGTAACCTGTACTTTTGCAGTGTATCTGTACAGATACACTACAAAAGTAACCTAAAAGTTAATCTAAGGGGTTAAAAACAATAAACATTCATACTCACCTTCTGTGGGGCCTGTACCTTATGTACCGGGACCGGTACTGAAGACCTCCGGACGTCACAAGACCTCAGATCACCGGGAGAAGATGGGCTGAAGGACCTGTGAGATTTCAGCCAATCAGCATGCGGCTAGCGATCACATGGGTTTGTCACGTGGCCACACTGCCAGCCAATGAGCGATCTGGCCAATCTGATTGGTTGGCAGTGCGGCCACGTGACAAACCCATGTGATCGCTCTGCCGCATGCTGATTGGCTGAAATCTCACAGGTCCTTCAGCCCATCTTCTCCCGGTGATCTAAAGTCTTGTGACGTCCGGAGGTCTTCGGTACCGGTCCCGGTACATAAGGTACAGGCCTCACAGAAGGTGAGTATGAATTTTATTGTTTTTAACCCCTTAGATTAACTTTTAGGGTACTTTTGTAGCGTATCTGTATAGATACACTGCAAAAGTACAGGGACTCGCTACCCCCGAGTAATTCCTAAGGAAACTCGGCGAGTAGCGAGTCCCCTGAGTCCGCTACTATTCGGGCGAGTCCCGAATAGTAGCGAGTAGATTCACCCATCCCTAATCCAAACGGAACAAAAAACATGATGTGAACTTAGCTTAACAAGTTGTCTGTGTGTGTAGTCAACTACAGCTCCAGTGGGAGAAAATATGAGAAGTTAAAACTTAACCTTTACTAAACTCAAAATTAAAAGACAAGAGTTGTCAACCATACAACACATATAAAGCAAAAGTGACAGTGCAAAACCTGTGTAATGCTAAAAAGACCCTTCTATCACCCGGGGTCTATACAGAACAACCAGATGTTGTTCATACAAACACCTCC
>JARQOC010000004.1:523533011-523770264 GCA_033576535.1 Allobates femoralis | reverse complement strand
GAACCTGATACTACTTCTACACTTGGCTCTGCAGCAGCCTCTTTATGCTATTACAATGGTTGTGTCTGACACATCCACCCAAGGTGAGCCTATCCAGGTTTTATTCTCCCATTGTTTTACAGGATAAGACCCTATTCCATACCTTTTGTCCTTCTCGCTATATTTTTAAAATAGAGAGAGGAGAATGAACCACTGACACCACTGGTATTAACGTATTGTGCACTGGAACATTATTATAGGGTGGTAACATTTTACATTCCAAACTCTTCTTTCCATCAACATTATCTGAAACAGTGAGGAGGCACCCATTTACAATTTTGCCATACTTGTGGGCGAAGCCAACAGTAATTGAATGTGTATGGATCCAAGCATTATAATATAGATATTAGGCCATTCTGAAAATCATTGTGCTTTTTGGCATAACCAATTTGGTTACTAATATCTGTACAAAGCTTAGCTCTACACTTGATAGTAAGTACAATTTACATTTTTCCAAATTTCTAAATCCACAAGTTTAACTACATCCCTAAAACTGCATTGATCACCCCTATATATAATGCAAAAATACAGATAACACTTCTTCTCCACGTTAAACATAAATTATAATAAAAATCAATCCTCATGTTTGAAAAATTCCAAGCTTTCAAAACTTAAAATCAATCTAATGGTAAATGCTGTAATGAGAAAAAAAATCTAAATGTCAGAGTTATGGGCTGTTTTGGTTGCTGCCACCCCCATAAAAATTGTAATGAAGACATTGTATCAACCAAAAACTTATCAATAAAAACATCAGCTTGCCACACAAACAAGCTACTACAAATAAAAAAATTACAGTTCTCAGAAATTGGTGATACAAATCAATTTTTTTTTACAAAATTCCAAGGTTTTTTTTTACTACTTAAAAAAAATCCTTTATATTTGGTATCATAACAATCATAGTAAGTAAGTGCACACGACTGGTTTCTCTCCATCCAGAGAAAAACAGTTTGATTATTTTCATCAAACTCTAATCGGTTACAGTGATTAAAGAGGACCTGTCATCTCCCTGGTGCATGGCAAACTGAAAGCAGCACTGAATGCAGCATGTCTGCTGCATTCAGGGAAGGGCTCCCCCATGTCTCTAGCTCCTCTATAAGCTTCCGCCCCCTCTATGTGTCTGCAACCACCTTCTCTTTTTCTGTGGCTGCCCTCCTCTTCTGCTCCTGATGTCACAAGGAGCAGGAGTAGAATAGGAGGGCAGACCCAGCAGAAAAGGAGGTGACTGCAGACACAGAGGGGGCGGAACACACAAGGGGGAGGCAGGCAAGATTGTGCCAGCAGCCAGGACCTCTTAATAAGATTTCACCCGGGTGACCTCTTAACTGTAAGGTTTCTAAAGTCTTTTTTAAAGCTTACAGGGGGGATAGAGACATGAGGGACCCTTTCCTCAATGCAGCAGTCATTCTGGATTCAGGGCTGCATTTAGTTTGCCATGCACCACGGAAGTGACAGGTCCTCTTTAAAGTAGAGAAACAATGTAAAAAATACAATCCAATAATTAAAGCAAAAATAAAGATGCCGCTGCATCCAAAACGCTGCGTAGTACAGTATAAGCATAGTGGATGGGATTTCAAGAAATCCCATCCTCACTATGCTTAACCCGCCCACAACGTGTTTGGAGCTGCGGTGTGGGTTGCCGGCAGTCCGCTCCTCCGCAGCATGTTCATTTCATGCTGCGGAGTCGGAAGCGATCTAAGCAGGTGAATGCAGGGAGAAGCCGCCCTGCACCCGCCGCATACGGTGAGTACAGGGCTGCTGTGGTCTCTCTGCAGCCACCCGCAGCTTCATTCAGGTCCAAAGGAGCTGCGTCCGACACGCAACTCCTCCGGACTGTGAGCACACAGCCTTATTGTACACTGTGTACAGAATAATTAGGCAAGTATTTATTTTAGATGATTATTTTTATTATTGGACAACAACTATGTTCTCAGTCAACCCAAAAGACTCATAAATATCAAAGCTTAATATTTTTAGAAGTTGGAGTGTTTTTTCTTTAGATTTGTCTATCTTAGAAGGATATCTGTTTGTGCAGGTAACTATTACTGTGCAGAATTATTAGGCAACTTAATAAAAATCAAATATATTCCCATCTCACTTGTTTTTTTAACCAGGTAAACTAATATAACTGCACAAAATTTAGAAAAAAAACATTTCTGACAAGCAAAAACAAAACCCAAAAAAATGAGTGACCAATATAGCCACCTTTCTTTATGATGACACTCAACAGCCTTCCATCTATAGATTCTGTCAGTTGTTTGATCTGTTTACGATCAACATTGCATGCAGCAGCCACCAAAACCTCCCAGACACTGAGGTGTACTGTTTTCCCTCCCTGTAGATCTCACATTTTAGGAGGGACCACAGGTTCGCTATGGGGTTCAGATTGGGTGAACAAGGGGGCCATGTCATTATTTTTTCTTCTTTTAGACCTTTACTGGCCAGCCACGTTGTGGAGTAGTTGGATGCATGTGATGGAGCATTGTCCTGCATGAAAATCATGCTTTTCTTGAATGATACCAACTTCTTCCTGTACCACTGTTTGAAGAAGTTGTCTTCCAGAAACTGGCAGTAGGGCTTGGGAGTTGAGCTGACCTGAAAAGGTCCCACAAGCTCATCTTTGATGATACCAGTCCATACCAGTACCCCACCTCCACCTTGCTGGCGTCTGACCCGGAGTGGAGCTCTCTGCGCTTTACTGATCCAGCCTCTGGCCCATCCATCTGGCCCATCAAGAGTCTCTCTCATTTCATCAGTCCATAAAACCTTTGAAAAATCAGTCTCAAGATATTTTTTGGCCCAGTCTTGACAGTTTATCTTATGTTTCTTGTTCAAAGGTGGTCGTTTTTCAGCCTTCCTTACCTTGGCCATGTCCCTGAGTATAGCACACCTTGTGCTTTTTGATTCTCCAGTAACGTTGCAGCTCTGAAATATTGCAAAACTGGTGGCAAATGGCATCTTGGCAGCTTCACGCTTGATTTTCCTCAATTCATGGGCAGTTATTTTGTGCCTTTTTTGCCCAAAACGCTTCTTGCTACCCTGTTGGCTATTTGCCATTAAACGCTTGATTGTTCGGTGATCACGCTTAAAAAGTTTGGCAATTTCAATACTGCTGCATCCCTCTGCAAGACATCTCACAATTTTGGACTTTTCAGAGCCCGTCAAATCTCTCTTCTGACCCATTTTGCCTAAAGAAAAGCATTTGCCTAATAATTAAGCACACCTTATATAGGGTGTTGATGTCATTAGACCATACCCCTCCTCATTACAGAGATGCACATCACCTGATTTACTTAATTGGCAGTTGGCTCTCAAGGCCTATACAGCTTGGAATAGCACAACATATATAAAAAGTATCATGTGATCAAAATACTCATTTGCCTAATAATTCTGCACACAGTGTACAATAAAAGCCATTAAAACGAAACTCAAAAAACTATTGTGGAATCAAAAATACAAATAATTGCCAGAAGAGAAGGAACTAATGCAAATTGAAGCGTCAAACCCTGTTTTCTGTAGAAAAATGCCCAATAAATGAGTTTAACCTGTAAAATATTTACGTTTTCTGTTCATAAGTAACTAATGTATAAAGGTAAGACTTTGCGCCATGTCTTATTGGAGCCATGTGAACAAATAGAGGTTTTGCTTAAGGAAATTAAAGCATGAAATTAGCTATAAATGCTGTGTGAGTGTGTATTGTGGAATGTAATAGGTTACAGCTACTTACACGTTTGCTTAACACAAAATAGATTTTGGCGTAATAACAGAGACAGGACTGTACCGCTTCAATGACATGTAAATTCACACTTTTACATCTGCTTAACATATTTCTTTTTCATCTTTAATCCTGTCTAGGGGTTTATTTTCTGCTAAATGAATGTTCGGCTGCCTCCTCAACGTTTCTTCTAATCACATCTTGCAAGGTGTTACATGTGGTGTTGATTTATCACAGGAATCTTCTTCCTAGTGTCATCTGCAGACTGCCAATGGCAATCATAATTTAACAATAAGACATCTATAATTGAGGTCATTGGAGAGAGCAGGTATAAATGAGTACATACAGATCTAACCACATGGATTTTGAATTCTCTAGAAATAATTCTCTCCGCAGAGACACTTTATACTGTGATTCTCAAGTCTGTCATTTTCTTGTCATTTCTGCTATGTTAGCTATAAGCATTTCTATGGAGAGTATTCAATAATTATCAATATGTCAAACTCACACTATCCTATTATTATATCCTTGAAGAATCCTGATAATGAAATACCATTCACATGCCTGCTGCTTTTACTGCATTGAAATTCTGTGTATTATTGAGTTTAATGTTTAAAAAAAGATGGGCTTAAACAGTTCAGGGTCCCTGGCTATAATCAGATATATTGGAGACACACATTCCACAAATAAATGAGTAGCTCCTGTCTATGGTCTCTACCTTCACAGTCTTTGTTCTATTGCAAACTTTCTAGTAGTAATTGTCATAATTGTTTTTTTTTTTAATCATTTTAGACTAGCATGAGTCAATGATGTATCAAGTGGGTTGTTGTTTGTTTTAAAGTACTTAAAGGCAATTTGTCAGGTAAAAAAACACTAGTAAGGGCCACGTCACACGCACAGATAATTGTGCAGAGATTGTTCTCAGATCTCTGGTTGCAGTGAAATCATGGACACATTGCTCCATTTGTACACAGCCACAAAATAGAACAATGTGTCCATGATTTCACTGCAACCAGAAATCTGCGAACAATCTCTGCACAATTATCTGTGCGTGTGACGTGGCCCTAACCGTAACCTACAGATATGCATTAATAGCGTTGTTCAGTCATCGCTCAGTGCATAATGAATAGCAGCTGTAACTGCTCACCTAACACTGACTGAAAGCCAACTCCGCATAAGAGCTGGCCATCAGTCAGTGCTGGGGTGCTGGTACAGGCCTGCCACTGGCCAGGGTCAGACTAGTGTTTATAGCAGATGTCTCAGACATCCGCTAAAAACTTAGTCATTTTTTTCAGCAGCGCATATGTGCTTTCCAGCGCCGCTGCTGCTGAACGCTGCCCCTAGTTACCCAATGTTGATTGTGGTAACCGGCCAGACATCCAGCTGAATAGCATCCGCTTAAGCAGAGTGGACAGGGAAACGCTGCATGTGCGCTGAGGAAAAGCAGCCACTATTCAGCTGGATGTCTGGCCAGTTGACTAAATTTTTAGCGAATGTCCGTGACATCTGGTAAAAACGCTAGTCTGACCCTGGCCACTGTTGGATCATTTTTATATTTGGCTTTGCTGGATCCCCTGAACTGAATCGTTACTATTTCCCTGATATTGGAATATGAGTCTGTTGTTGTCCTTGACCTTTTGGTTCTGACCCGACAAGTTGACATCTTTTTCTCTTAACTCACTCAACTGACCAGCAGCTGTTACATGAACCACATCAATCACCTATTAAGAAAAGGATAAATCCCTGTACAGGGATGAAAGAGTAAATACCAGAGTGCCCTTCAAACCTGCTAGGCAAAGAGGCTTGCACCAAGTCTGTTGTGGTTACTTTTTAAAACTTACTGATTCAATATATTTCCTCATCTCATCTACTTTGAAGGATACTTTACAATGAATATTTACAAAAGACTGACAATTAATGTAATATTATATATCATATAAACCAGTGGTGGACACAAACAGAAGAGGGTCTCCGTACAAGTATAATATATGGGCCCAGTTTTGTGTCTGTCACAAAAAATAGCTTTCTGCTTTGGATGGAGAAATGGGCCCCCTCACCTCTTGGGCCCCTGTGTGGTCGCACAATTTGCACAAATGGATTGTCTGACACTAGGATAAACACTGAATGATAAAAAATATTATGTGAAATACTTATGTGAAAGCCGAGTTTTTCTGCGCACTGCCAAGGAAGACAATCGGAAGGCTTGCCAAATCTGCTTGTGCCAATGCGTTTCGTTCCAAAGCGACTTCATCAGGGCCATTGTTGGGCCCTGATGAAGTAGCTGTGCTACGAAACACATCGGCACAAATAAACAGATTTGGCAAGCCTGCCTGATTGTCTTCCTTGTAGATTCTTGGACAAAGTGCTTCGGTGTCCGCGCTGCTGCTCCGAGACTAAAGAAACACAGACACGGGAATGTCTGGTACAGCTACAGTCTTTATTTTCCGACGCGTTTCGAAGCCTACTCCCGAGCTCCTTCCTCAGGGAACACCTGAGGAAGGAGCTCGGGAGTAGGCTCCGAAACGCGTCGGAAAATAAAGACTGTAGCTGTACCAGACATTCCCGTGTCTGTGTTTCTTTGGTCTCGGAGCAGCAGCGCGGACACCGAAGCACTTTGTCCAAGAATCTACATCACGATCACGGTCACCGTTGAGAGTGCGGTCCCTGCAGCAGCTGCCTGTACGCTATTCTACCAGTTGTGGGTTTCACAACTGCTAAAGGTGAGCAATTCCACATCGACAAGTGAAAGTGTGTTATTGAGATAAGACCCTATATGCGCATTCTTTCTTTCACTGATTGTCTTCCTTGGCAGAGCAGAGAAAAACTCGGCTTTTACATAAGTATTTCTTGTACTCCACTCCACAGGATTCTGCAGCGGCCACTTTATCATAGCATCTTCAGCTGGTTGTAGCTCATACAACCAGAGAAGGTGAGTCACACCCTAACTAAGGTGTGTTCATTTGTGAAACATTTAAAACCCTATGTGCGCTCCCCTCTTCTTTAATTTCAAAAAATATTAAATGAAATATCATCATTTTTCACATATTCAAAGATGCAGCAGTCACAGAGGATTTGTATAACCTCAGCCGTGATAGTGTATGCTTCACCATAATTCCTTACAACTATCACATCACATAATAAGCAAAGTAACTTAAAAGCGTGTATCACAGAATACATAAAACATGGGCCAGGTTATGTAGCACTTTTTTTTTAGGATTATTTAGAACAGAGAGACTCAGAGCTCACAATTCTGCAACAAAGATAGGAATTGAAAGCCCTGGTTCATAGGACACTTACTCCAGACAGTAATGTGCTGTACAACTACTGCATTGACCAAGATAAATGTAGCAGTCTGCAAATAATAAAGAGATTAAAATTGATTGGTGAGGGAGGGTCAAATTGTGGTGAAATTTTGCGACGACAGCCGATAAACTGCAATTATGGTGTTTTACCAAATATGTGTATTTTTAAAATTTTCTAAAACTTGTTTTATTTTCACTGTGGCAAAATGGGGTACTTTGAACTTTTGTGTGTTTTATTTATTTTTTATATTTTTAAAAACTATTTTTATTTTTTACTGTTTTTACTAGTCCCCTTAGGAAATATAAAGCTCATTTGATCTCCTGTATGTGCCAGAAATCACGATCTCTTATGAATGTGGACTTGCAGCTGGCGTTCACAGGACGGTTGTAATGAAAGACGCATGGTTCAACAGCTGACCTCTACCTGTCATGAAAATATATCAGTACCCTGCAATTATGTCACAGGAGCACCAGTGAAGCAAGGAATCAAGTGCCCCCCGCCAGCACATGTGAAATCTCACTTTCAGAGATTGACAGCAGCATTTAACTGGTTAACAGCCACGAGTGGATCTCCAATCCCCCTATAGCTGTTAAGGTATTGTTACACAGCACGATATCGTGGGTTGAGCGATGTTGAATTTACATCACAAGTGTGTCGTTGCATGTAACTGCATGATTTAACTCCGATAAATATTTGGATTGGAGTTGACAGGTTTACCAACATGTTGTAAAACCTGACAATATCAACTCTAGAAACCTGCTGCATCGTTGTATGTGACACCGAGATAACGATGTCGTTCACGACTTCGCCCATTCACAGCAATGAGCAGTTATCGTTCGCTGGGTTGTGCGAACGATACCTGCTCAAAACACCGTTGGTGAGTTGTTCACGATATCTAGACATGTGACATCTCACCAGCGATGTTGAAATGATGTTATCAATGACCACACGCCCACGAGATTGTTGCCAACATCGTTTCAATGTCGTGCCGTGTAATGGTACCTTAAGAGGCACTCACTGGGTGATCAGATCAGCCAACATATGAAGTGAAAAATGCAGGCTTGGCATATGAACCTGAATCAAAGACAGAGATACAACCCATAATTTACATAGCGCATCATGGGTCATTAAGGAGTTAAAAAAATGTGTTTACATATGTAAAAGTGCCTGTCTTTTAATAAAGTCTATCACTTCAATTTTATCAAAGTGATTACCGTATCTTTTGGACTATAAGACGCACTGGACCATAAGATGCACCCAGGTTTTTTAAGTAAAAAATAAGGAAAAAGAGATTTTAAGCAAAAAATGTGTTAAAAGTTGGAGATGGCGCAGCGAGATTGAGTGATGTTGGTAAAGTACAGTGTACAAAATGCCAGAAGGCTAGTATAAGATCCAGGGGAGGGGGCTTATATTTAAAGCGCCACTCCAGTGCTGAAGAACAAACACTGGAGTGCTGCTCTAAGATCTCATAGCTGCAATTCATATCAAGGGAGTTCAATAACTCCCAGCATGACAAAGGATCTGCTGGAGGTGCTTTAAATGTAAGCCCCCTTTCCCGGTTCTTATACTTACATTTAAAGCACTACTCCACTGCTGAGGCGAAAACACTGTAGTGCTGCTTTAAGATCTCATAGGTGCAATTCATATCAAGGGAGAACTATAACTCCCAGCATGTCCTGCAGATCCATTGGCATGATGGGGGTTATAGTTCACCACAGGAGTGGTAGAGTGCTTGTGTGGTGCACCACATGGTCAGGCGTCACAGTGGGGTATTGCACCTGTAAAAGAGGTGTAATTTTCCCCAGCTGCAAGTGGATCCTAGGTTGGTGGGTGGCATCCATTCCTGCTCTCCCACATTAGCATAGAGGTGGGAGGTTACCCGGGAGGGAGATATATTCACCTCGAGGGGAAACAAGAGAGTCTCTAGTTAGTGAGAGAGTCATCGGAGGAGAAGGAGGAGAGGTGTGGAAAGAGGCGGAAGGTTTACCCGGACAGCTCTATGCTGATCCGGAGGGAAGATGAGAGAGGATCCCGAGGGAATCCTGAGAGAGGGTGCCTGACATGCGGAGTCTGGGCCCTAGAGAGAAAGGGGGAACCCCAGCGTGGAGCGACCATACTCCAGGGAATTCCCCAGTCCACCACGGGAATGCTGGACCAGAGGAAACGACCAGAGTCCATCTCTGAAAGTCATCAATCGGCTGCTGCGGTCTGTTCACCGACTGCGGCACCCTGCCAGATGGAGCTGTCTGCCTACTTATTCACCACGAGGGAGGGGAGCTCCAATACTACCTACAAGGAGCCATTGGGTATAGACTCATCCTAGGCGGGGAAGAAAGGACACTGGTTCGTCAACTAAGGTTTACCACGGATTCCACCATACCACCTGGCATCCACTTGCAGCCACCCATAGAGCTACCTGTTTGAATACCATCTTGCTGAACAGTGGACTCTGTATTTTACTGCTGAACGTTTACAATAAAGTACCCGGGAGAAAGTGACTTTGCCTGTGTGTGGTTATATTCAACAACCTATTTGCTTGCAGGAACGCTGCCCCGGAGGGAGCTTTGCCATCTCTGCCGCATTACCATCGACCACCGGAGGACTGTGGCGGCACTGGTGACCTATCACCAGGTACTACAGGTGGCGTCACATGACAAACTCTAATCCCCTGTACATACACCCCTTATTAAAGTGTCACCCAGGCCACGGGCTCAGGCGGTGCCACCCGTGACATCCCCGTGAAAAACACCACCGAGCCTGATACCCGAGTACCCCAGGGCTCAACACTTGTACTCTACAGTACTTTATTAAGAATTATAATTCATTCTTGGCTTTTACACTCATATTAACTGCTGCTGTCACTGTGATCTTGCAGCTGATCTATAGCAATTCATAGAACAGGACCTGTGATGAGATAATGAAGAGGGTGGGCTGGAGCATCACATGTAATGAAGAAGGAGTGCTGTCATGTGATGCTCCAGCCTGCCCTCTTCATTATCTCATCACAGGTCCTGTTCTATGGGAGAGAATTGCTATAAGATTGGCTGCAAGATCACAGTCCCAGCAGCAGTTAATGAGAGCATACGCTGTGCTCCAGAGGTCTGCTGGCACCTCTGCAGCGATCCTAGCTCTGTCTGCTCTCCCCAGCTGAGCAGTCACACAATCTTCCCAGCACTGCTGGATCCGGCACTGGGGAAACCATGTGGTTCCTCAGAGTGGAGGAATATTCATTAGCCTCTTCCCCGCCCACCTGTCAGCACTGAGCAGTGAGCAGGGAAGCGGCTAATGAATATTCCTCCACTCTTAAGTATCGACACCACGTGGTTTCCCCAGCGCTGGCATCAAGGACGCAGTGTCTCTGGATCATGGGAACATAGCCTAAATGTAAAACAAAGAGTAAAGAGCGACATCATTCAGTTTTATCTGCGTATATAATTATTATACAAAAGAGTCATGTATAATCCATTATTCTTTCTCTCTCTATATATATATCTTTAAGACTTGCTTGCCACTGGAAGCTGGGCAGTAGTAGAGCACGGCTTGCATGCAGAATACTCTATTAACCTTTCAGCTGGTATTTAATGTATTGCTCTTTCTGATAGATTATTACAAAGTAGCAGCTGAATTTTCACTTACACACTGGACTGCCTATTCCTTTTAGATAATTCTCATTGTCCTTCATAATCCTGTTAAAAGAGTGTGCAAGATATTTTTAATTTCTTGTGGTTATACTCCTTCCCCAAGCATCGCTTGTTAATTTAATAGCTGAAAAAATAGACTCTACATAACATATAGTCCACAAATCCTCTGTCCATAACACATCTCTAATAGAATGAGAGAATGGATCCTGTATGGCGCCATAAAATGTTAGAAAATGAATACATATTCAATCGTCCCTTATATTCCTTCATTCAACATTGTTTATGCACGCATAGGTTTTATCTTCTGAAACTTATGTGGTGGATAAAGGAAGAAATCGGGGAAGAACATTTCTAGTTTTCTTATTTTTTGTAACATTTGAAGGTGGAGGAGTACAGACTTTTGAAAGCTTTTGCGCCTCTATCTTAGCATTACTTTAACCCCTTCACAACTTTGCCACTTTGCCTTTTCCATCTTTTGCATTTCCATTTTTCCCTCCCCTCCTTCCAAGAGCCATAACTTTTTTTTATTTTTCCATTAATATAGCCATATGAGGAGTTGGACTCTTGAATCACATCATTTATTTCACCATATAGTGTACTGGAAAATGAAAAAAATCCAAGTGCATTGAAATTGCTAAAAAGTGCAATTCCACCATGTTTTTTTATTATTTACCATGTTCATGCTATGAAAAAAACTCACCTGGCAGTATGATTCCCCAGCTCAGTACAAGTTTGTAGATACCAAACATGTATAGTTTTTTTTTTATCTAATTAGAGAAAGAAAACCTCATAAATTTGTCAATAATAAATATGACGCATTTGTTGTCAGTTTACGAGGCCTGTAACGTTTTAATTTTTGAGTATCGGGGGCTGTGTGATAACTTACTTTATGTGCCCAGAGCTGTTTTAAGAAATACCATTTTTGGGCAGATGCGATGTTTTGATCGCCTGTTATTACATTTTATTGCAGTGTTCTGGCAGCCAAAAAAATGTCATTTTGGCTTTTTAAAATGTTTTCCCATTACACAGTTTACAAATTGAATTAATTTATTTTACATTTTGATAGATCGGCATTTCTGAATGCAATGCCAAATATTTGTATTCTTTTATTTTCAATGCGGCAAAAGTGGGGTGATTTGAACTTTTGTGTTTTTTTTAACATTTTTTTCATATTTTTTAAAACGTTTTTCTATTTGTATTAATTTTAAGGGGACTTGAAGCTCCCTCTATCCGATTGCTTGTGTTGTATAGAGGGTTGTATCAGCCCAGCTCTGAACAGCCCAAATGATCATCTCCTGTGCATGCCGGCATTCAGCCAGAGATAATAGGAAGTTTGGCATGACAGAGACAGAAGTCATCAGCTGACCCCTGGCTGTCAAGACAACCCATTGGTTCCGCTCCTTAACGGCATGTGTTAAATTGCACTGTCAGAGTTTGATGTCGCAATTTAACTAGTTAAAGGCAGCAGGCGGATTTCTACTTTTCCCACCACTATTAAAGGCACATGTTGGATGATCAGATCAGTGTGTGAGCGCACATCAAAGGCAGGGAGGTGACCGTTGATATACTTTCTCTCTCCCTCTCTGGATCAGGTATCTGGCTTCTGTGTTGGCATGCATTTGCAGAGGCACAGCCACGTACAGATGTTTCCATTTTCATCCAGATCTGGATGCAACACAAGTCTGAAGCCAACCTAAAGCAAGTCAGATTATTAAACTAGCCTGTATGCATTAGTTTTTGTGCACTATTCAAAAATGCATGAGCCTGCCAGATTAAGCCTACAATACCTAGTGCACAGTGATTGTTGTTTATTTATTTAAATGAGGCCACAGACTCGGCTGCACACTGAAATGAGTTGTAATTTTGTTAAAAACTAAGGTCACCATCCCTGCTGATAAGTGGCGAAAAGTCGAGCACAGTCTTGCTCCTGAGAATTTAATCCCCATTGCCTTTGTGCACCTTCCCAGTTCTGTTAACAAAAATATCCACAACAGCCTGAATCATAACTTCATGGACCAGACCCATTACCCAGTACATTCACATATATGCACCCAAATATAGCGCACCCAAATTTTAAAAAGGCCCCTCATCAGCCTGATTCTTGGGTTGACACTGACAGCCAAGATTGCCCAAGATCCTCCACAGAGCACCCAGTTTTTAAAAAGGCCCTGTCATGGCATTTTACCACAGTTAAAACTCACACCCCAGATTGACCGAGATCCAACACAGAGCACACCAATTTGTACAGAAGACCCCAACAGAGGGTTTTTTGAAACTTTACCAACACACCCAAGAATCATTACTCTAATTTGTCTTCCAGGCAGGCAGCCTTGACTGAATACAACAGATATGAATAAGGGAATAGCATTATGTTCTGATTGTTCTTTGTCTGTAATGGGGTCATGCATAACAGTGGAATTGGTGTAAGACAAACCTCCTGAACCTTAACTACAAGTGTCAGACCCATCACTCAATACATTCACAGATATCCCTCACAGAGCACCCAATTTTTAAAATGAGCCTGTAGCAGATAATTTAGCTGGTTTCCCCTCAAAGCCAAGATTAACTGAGATCCAGCATGGGGCACTCATTGTTACAGAAGGCCACTATCAAGCCCCCTTACCAAGTTGACCCTCACAATACAGATTGCCCGAGATCCAATTTTAAAACTCTAAAAAGCCTCTTTTCTCCCTCAGGGTCAAATTTGACACATCCTCTTAATCGGCATTGCACACATCACTATCATGACATTTGCTTGGCACTTTGACAAAAACTGCAGCTGTTGGATCCTGTGTTTCATCATCCTTTGATATGTGGAGTAGTGATCCACTGATCGTGTGCACCAACCCTCCCACAGACTCCTCTTCCAACATAAGAAGTTGTTGGGCATCATAACCCTGGCTCTCTTCCACCTCTGAAGAAGGGCCAGGTAGATGGGCCACAGAATTCCAGCCAGCAGAGTCATCAAAATGCATAAGCAAATAAAGTCTGTGGAGCCTCGGTTAGGAGTCTCAAACACAGAACTAGCCATATATCCCTCCAGGGAAGGACCCAGCCAAGGGGTGGCTCCTTGCGGAGAACACCATAACCACCATATGAAGTGGCCCTTTAAGTCAATATCCAACTCTTTTACAAGTTCACAGATATGACAAGGGAATACCAAGGCCAGGTATCCATCCACATACAGCTGTTTCGGGGTGTTGCCCCTCATCAGTGTGGAGTAGGATTCTGGCTAGGTGGGAGCAAGGCCTAGTAGACCAAGATTGCAAAGTATTCACTGATCTCAGGGAGACCAGTCCAAGAAAACACTGCGGGCAGCTGGCAAAAGCGCTCAAACACAGTGAATTCCTAGGCACATTGCCCCCTGGGAAATATGAATATGCAAATAAAGTCTGTGGAGCCTCGGTTAGGAGTCTCAAACACAGAACTAGCCATATATCCCTCCAGGGAAGGACCCAGCCAAGGGGTGGCTCCTTGCGGAGAACACCATAACCACCATATGAAGTGGCCCTTTAAGTCAATATCCAACTCTTTTACAAGTTCACAGATATGACAAGGGAATACCAAGGCCAGGTATCCATCCACATACAGCTGTTTCGGGGTGTTGCCCCTCATCAGTGTGGAGTAGGATTCTGGCTAGGTGGGAGCAAGGCCTAGTAGACCAAGATTGCAAAGTATTCACTGATCTCAGGGAGACCAGTCCAAGAAAACACTGCGGGCAGCTGGCAAAAGCGCTCAAACACAGTGAATTCCTAGGCACATTGCCCCCTGGGAAATATGAATATGCAAATAAAGTCTGTGGAGCCTCGGTTAGGAGTCTCAAACACAGAACTAGCCATATATCCCTCCAGGGAAGGACCCAGCCAAGGGGTGGCTCCTTGCGGAGAACACCATAACCACCATATGAAGTGGCCCTTTAAGTCAATATCCAACTCTTTTACAAGTTCACAGATATGACAAGGGAATACCAAGGCCAGATATCCATCCACATACAGCTGTTTCGGGGTGTTGCCCCTCATCAGTGTGGAGTAGGATTCTGGCTAGGTGGGAGCAAGGCCTAGTAGACCAAGATTGCAAAGTATTCACTGATCTCAGGGAGACCAGTCCAAGAAAACACTGCGGGCAGCTGGCAAAAGCGCTCAAACACAGTGAATTCCTAGGCACATTGCCCCCTGGGAAATATGAATATGCAAATAAAGTCTGTGGAGCCTCGGTTAGGAGTCTCAAACACAGAACTAGCCATATATCCCTCCAGGGAAGGACCCAGCCAAGGGGTGGCTCCTTGCGGAGAACACCATAACCACCATATGAAGTGGCCCTTTAAGTCAATATCCAACTCTTTTACAAGTTCACAGATATGACAAGGGAATACCAAGGCCAGGTATCCATCCACATACAGCTGTTTCGGGTGTTGCCCCTCATCAGTGTGGAGTAGGATTCTGGCTAGGTGGGAGCAAGGCCTAGTAGACCAAGATTGCAAAGTATTCACTGATCTCAGGGAGACCAGTCCAAGAAAACACTGCGGGCAGCTGGCAAAAGCGCTCAAACACAGTGAATTCCTAGGCACATTGCCCCCTGGGAAATATGAATATGCAAATAAAGTCTGATTGGCCCTCTGTTCTAGGTGTTGCATGTAGGGTTGGATCTCTATGTTAACCGGATCATTGCTGAGTCAGAGAATATTGCGGCTGCATTTATGGCTGCAATATCCTCTTGTGACGCACTCGTTGCGGGCGCCACACTCCCCCTTGGTTGAATACGCTTGTCCCCAAGCGTCACACTACTCACATTACAGAGGTTTTTTATATTTTATAACAGGTAATACACTTTTATTAATGACAAGTCATTGTATGCATAAAAGTGAGGTGAATAACAGGTTAACACATTACGCGGACCCGGCGGGCGGTCGGCTGTCCTTAGAATAAAAGTTCAGGCTGTAGCCGCCAAGTCGCGGTGTTACTTCGCAAACAGGAAGAAGTCTCTTTTGGTAGCAAAGTTCAAACAACAACAGTCACTTATGGAGGGCAGTGTTCCGGACTCGTATAGCGAACCACCCGTCACAGCATACATGTCGCTCATAGGTTACTATGTCCCCTCTATACAAGTCTCGGTTTGGATGACCTCGCGGTAGGTGCGATTCCACATCACGACGCCCCACAAATACTTCGGTACTCACACCCTCCTCCCTTACGAATCCCCACCCGGTGGACAAGTTAAAGGTGCTTACCCGCCCGGTTTTACGGAATTGTTCAGGCAGTGGAGATTGGCGGCGGGCCTCGGCGCGAGCCTGCATGTTGGCTTGCAGTCGAGTGTGCCACTCGTCTCTCCGGATACGACGTACCTCTTCGTCGGAGTGGTGCGGCGTGTGGATAAAGTCACTACGGCGTGCTGGTTGTTGAGCCGCTCGAGCTTGGTGGGCAGTCTGGAGTGGAGCCCGGTTTAACGGAACCGGAGAAGATGCTGTTGCGGCGGCACCCGACCAGTGCACCCGAGCTGATCGCCCGGCAGAAGGATTCTTTGTGTCTCCCCAGGTGAACCCGGTGTAGAGATCCTCAGCTGGACTGTAGGTCTCGTCGTCATCCTCCTCGACCTCTCCTTCGATGACTACGTCGGGCTGTTCGGCTGACGAAGACGATGGGATGGAATCCTCTGGATCGGTGGGTGGCTGTGCTGCAAAGTTCTCTTCGGGGTCGTTGTGCAGGACTTCCAGGCTGCCTGCCTCTTCTTCTGTAGCAACGGGAAGTGGTGTTTCAATCCCGGTCACCAGGTAGGCCCCTGTATTTGCAGAGGAGGCCTCCGGTTCAGGGGAGAAACAGGCGACAGTCTCGGTATTGTAGAAACTAGTCGCGGGTTCCGCAGGTGGAACCAGGTAGGTGTCAGCTTCTTCGTGGGAGCGTACTGGAAGCTCCGGCTCTGGAACGGAATCGGCTGCGGTTTCGTCCGCTGGAACGGGTCGAGGGGTAACTCTCACTGGAATGACACAGTCTATGGGCTCCGGTGACGAAGCAGGACAGGTGGTAGGCGACTGTGAGGTGGTTGAAAAACTGGCGACGTCGTCTGGGCTTGGAGAAGCTGTACCCGGTCGGCTCTGCTGCATCGCGTGGTGTAGTCGTCTGCCTAGGGTCGCGCTCCAGCTGTGAATCGTCCATTCCACAGTCTCAAGTAACCGCACCCGGAGGTCTTGCAGAGCCTCTAGCCAGAAGTCGGGGCTGCCGTCTATGGTAAGGGCAGAACCCGGACCCGGTTGGCCTATGGCTGCTCTGGCCTCCGCCTCGACCTCCCGCATCAGGTCTTGGAGTCTCATGCTGGCCATTCTCTTCTTGGAGGGAAACCACACCCGTTCAACCGGTAAGCGTTCTGGTAGAGCTGGTGAAGAAGTCTGTCTCACACTCCCATTTCCTCTGGGCTTTTTGTAGTCCCATCGTGGGAAAAGTCTTTGGGGTCCGCCCCCATGGTTGATTCGAGCAATCAGGGCGGACAAAGAGTTTGGCGCCTTTTGTCTTTAGCCCTCCCACGGTGAGGGGGGGGTTGACTCACTCCTGGGCTTGCACGTGGCGGCTTCTTGTGGCGGGAACGCCATCTTGGGCGCCATCTTGACCCAATGGTGAAAAGGCGGGAAAGTTCTTTTAGAAACGAACAAAGTCCAAATTGTAGACAATAAAGTCCAGTTTAAGCACATTATACCCGTTGGGTAACGGGCCTGCTCGTATCCTGTTCGTGACGCCATTTTCTGACTCACCGCGGCCGGGATTCCGGTTTAGACAGGCGATGCTTCCTTCCTCCTTGTCACGGGTGGACCGCGCCTGCCGGTAGTGGGGCCCGGTGTAGTGCAGATCAAAAGTGAAGACGTCTTGGTGGAACAGATTAAAGGGGTTTTAATTTATTCGTGACGCCACCTATGAGTAGTTCGGTAAGGACTACCGACGCTGCGGAACCTCCGGGGGATGGACAGCAGCAAGATGTTACGCTCCCCACAGGCTGAGCGGTGATCCCGTGAGGTTGGAGCTGCTCAAGATGTTGTGCGGCAGCTGCGGTTACCTTTTTAGTGCGGACGGACAGTTCATAAGGAAGCACGGACACAGAAAGTCTCTGCAACGGGTCTTTACTGTAACCAGCAGGCAGTACATGGCATACAGTGGTTGAGTAGTAGACCAGGTGGACTCAGCAGTGATGGTGTCCCCTAGAGATCCGCAGTGTTCCTCCTTTCTACCTATTTGGTTGCCAGTGTCGCCCAGGAATACCAGGTCGGGTACGGGGAGGCTGCTTCAATGCCCTATCCATGATGTACGTTCTGGATGTTCTGGGGAGCCTTGGATCCCTCAGTGGGTACACCGCTGGTTAGACGACTGGAAATTGGCTGGTGGTGGGGTGCTCCTGTGAAGCTGCTCCTCCACTCTTCTGGTTCGCGTGGCAGAGGTGAACTGCTGCCAGCTTCGGTACCAGTGGACCGGCTGTGAGTTGTGGGCACGGGAGTCTTTTGGGAACCCGTGTAGATAATGCCCAATCCCGGTGGTTAAGGCCTCAGGTGCTGACACCCGACCGTGTACGGCCCAGGGGCCCGCACGGGGTGCGGAGCCCCCGCTCCTCTCCAAGTTCTAGTCTTAGACCCTTCTTCTCCGAGTTCTAGACTCTTCTCTTCTCTCTGTCTAGATTATTGTGTGTTCTACTACACTACCCTAGCCCTCCACCCCCCAGGACCTATGATTGGCCCTCTGTTCTAGGTGTTGCATGTAGGGTTGGATCTCTATGTTAACCGGATCATTGCTGAGTCAGAGAATATTGCGGCTGCATTTATGGCTGCAATACCCTCTTGTGACGCACTCGTTGCGGGGCGCCACAAATACTTTCGCACAGCAATATATATGATGCATTGTAATTTTCAGTTTAGTATAGTTATCATAGAATTGTAACTTATTGTTAGTCTAAAATCTTTGTTGTCAATTTAGAACAAGTTCTGAAACTAAGCACATTGAGTTTATGAAAATAAACATTTTGGAGGTTCAAAATGAGAGAAAATGCTCAACATCCTCTTTCCCATTAATATTGAAATATAGACCTTCATACATATTTTAACACATTTTAAATGAGAAAATAAGATAAAAGGATGCAGATATCTGACAATGCAGAAGTGCTTTCTGTCAAGCAAAAATATTGAACGCGAGCATTTCCGGAAAGCTTAATGACACACTTCCAACAATCAATTGTGTGATTAGCTGAATACATATAACTGTCTAAAATATTGCACTGACGTTTCTTGGAGAGAGGAATGTTCATAATAAAATGATTTTGGAGGGAGTGTTAATCACAGCTGTGTGTTTTCTTTAAATAAATAATGCAGAATATTTACATATGTTATGATTTTTAACTTCCCAAAGCAAGGTACTCAATTTAAGGCGCATAATTAATTAATTCAAGGGTGTGAAGCCAGGACACATATTATCACTATATCTTCATGCAGACAGCTTTTTAACCATTTTGTTTCTAGTGCAAAAAGATCTAGGGAATATAAAGTGGAAGAAATAAGTATTGCACACATCACCAAATAGATGTAACTAAGTAAAGTAGGCCCCTTTCACATAGGAGCTTTTACCCGGATCCGGACAAAAAAACGCATCTGCTGCAAGTGCCCGCTAATGGCCGCACTTGCTGCGCACTTGCGGCAAGCCCCATGCATTGTCTATGGGGCTTGTGTGGCACCCCACTGGTCAGGCGTCACAAGTGGGGTGCTGCACCCAAAGATGAGCATGTGGTTACCCCTGTCGCAAGTAGAATGCAGAACACTGTGAAAGGATTTGAACCTAACACACACCCACCGATGCAACCAGGAGGAGGTCCCAAACAGAGAGTTGGAGAGTGGAAAGTGTGAGAGGAGCAAGGTAGAACGCATGGGGAGTCTTCAGGAGTGTCTTCCCCGAGGAAAGACGGAGAACGGGAGCTTACCCAAGAGAGACAAGGGGGCTTCAAAAGATGGCTAGAGAAAGAAGTAGCCCAGACAGAAAGGTCCTGACTTGTTCACCCAGAGTACACAAGTAATTAGGAGAAAGAGGAGCACCACAAGGTTCTATTCGGATAAAAAGGTGGGTGCTCACCATGTCATGGAAACAACACATGAAAACAGCAGAAACAGACATGACATATTAGAAAGTATGGGAGCACACCTGTGATACTACAATATATATACAAAATTTTTATTGGAACAGTGTACAGACAAAAGGAAGTTAAAACCATTTAAAATTGGTAATTAAACCAGACAAGGGCATGAGTGACCAACAAGTCCCTAATACAATCAGTATGAACAGTCAAGTAAATCTGTGAGGTTGTAATTAACAACTGACATCACTGGTATCTAACTATTTTCCTTGATTTGATATCAATATTTGTCTCCTCTAGGTATGTATACAAATAGCTCTGTGCAAATTATAGCTCTGTGGGTTAACTACACTGTGGGACGGGCACTTAGCTGTGACTCACTTCCCAGCCTCCCCTGGTGTTTACCCTGTAACTAAGCAATGCAATCATGTGACTGCACGTGCTTCCTGTCCTACAGGACACAGAAATCATGCTGCAAGGGGCTCATTCTCCTTATATAAGACAGGACGGTGGAGTGTGCGGACATCCCCTGACGAATCTGCACAGGAAGCAGCGATACCGGGCACCAGTGTGTACTCGGGCACCAGCATCACAGATCTGGTAATCTCTCTTCCTCTCATTCCCTTCTCCCCCTATCCTTCTGACCAACTAGTCAGAACACAGCACATGCTTACTGAATGCAAAGCTACTGTTATGGCATTCATGTGTAGCAGGGAAGCACAGCCCTGATAGTTTGATGTGCAATGATATGCAATGTGAAATACTATGATCAGGGCTATTGCAATGATAATATGCTGTGTGTGGGGATATTGAAGTGATAGATACCAGTGATGCCAGTTGTTAATTGCAGCCTCACAGATTTACTTGACTGTTCATACTGATTGTATTAGGGACTTGTTGGTCACTCATTAACAGGCGTATACACTGTAGACCCCGGTATCACCATGAATCTCTGGTAATATTGTCTACTTGTTAATAGTTACCCTACTGAGGGGTCCACAACTGGGTGTACTCACACTATACTCTATATATACGTGATTACTTAACAGGGTGCTTCAACCTTGAGTTTTGTTTCTCTTGCTATATAGTGGTAGATTCATGTAAGAGGTCTTGTGAACCCTCATAGATAGTGGTATATTCTTTGTAAAGCAGAGAGACTATACTCCTAACTGGAGTGACTTACTCTCACTTCCAGATTGATTGATCCCCTGATCCAGGAGTGACCTCCTATTGCTTCCTATACATTAAATTCTGAGCCCCGCCAGGTTCTGATTTATTTTTTGACTCTATGTTGATGTATAAATTGCTGCAATTAACTTGTTTGATCTGACATTTGTCATATATAATGGTGCCCTTGTCTGGTTTAATTACCAATTTTAAATAGTTTTAACTTCCTTTTGTCTGTACACTGTTCCAATAAAAAGTTTGTATATATCTTGTAGTATCACGGGTGTGCTCCCATACTTTCTAATATGTCATGTCTGTTTCTGCTGTTTCCAGAGTACACGGGTCTGACAACGTGGCGTGGAGTGTTCACCCTCTGACCGTACTCATCCCGGCTCCGAAGATGTTCTCAGGGTGTTTATCCCTTGGGATGTACCACTGCTCAAGAAGCAGATCATGAGAAGAGAGAGAAGGGACAGGACAAGGGTAGATCCAAGAAGTTACCACCAGAAACTTCCACAGATTCTGCATTGTGCTGCGACTACCCGGACGGCCGTCCTGCGGGCAGTACTGTGAGCTGTATCAGCATCTTGATCAGTCTTCTTTTACAAGTAAAGTACGTGGAAGAGTGAATTGCCTCTGTGTATATGTCCTGCTTTCATTGACTTTTTCTCAACGGGCTGCACCGTCCAGGCAACAGGTAACACTGCCCCAGAGGCTTGGCCCTACCTGTAGGGAGCTGCTCTACCTTAGCCGGAATACCACCACCCTCCGGAGAATTGTGGCGGCGCTGGTGTCAAGTCACCAGGTACTACAGGTGGAGTCACGAGACAAAGACTTTAATACCTTTGTAAATATTCCGCATCTGCCACGTTTTGGGGAAAACGCCAGTGTAAAAGCAGCCTAACTGACATTTGGTGAGAATTTAATGTCAATAGCATCTTTACAACTTTACTTAAAAAATTGGTGATGTGTTCAATAATCATTTCATCCACTGTACATGTTCTACAATTTTTTTTAAATCATTTCATTTAAAAATGTAACCTAAGAATTTTTTTTTATAAAATGTGACAATGGAAATGCTATAATTACATTTTTCTCAAATTTAAACAAAATACTAATTCTCTCGAATCCATATTGTTTGTGATTCATTTTGTGAGAATTCAGAAAAATCTCATCTGGCCACACATCACTGTATTGACTTTGAGAGGGCTAGAGAAGGAGTGAATAAAAACAATACCCACTTTACAGCTCTCAGCATCCTTACACCTTTTTGTTACTTCCCCACATTAGTTGAAAGGAGAGGTATTGGTATTTTTGTTACATCTTCCCTTCACTAACGACCTAAGACTGATATTCTCTATAACTCGAGCCTCCCACTCCCATCTACAGGACTTCTCTCGAGCTGCACCAATTCCCTGCAACATACTATCAAGAACAGTTTGATTCATTTTCAATACCCACAGTTTTAAGTAGGCCCTAAAAATATATTTCTTTAGACTAGTCTATCACCTCTCTACACTTATCTAACTATTCCCATTCTGCCCTTACAAAATTTTCTAACAAATCTGGCTGCTTGTGTTATGTGTTTTTACGCTTCATACGCTTAATAGCAATTTATCTGTACTTGTATAGATCCTGGATGGTGGCCAGTTCATGCAGCATTATGTGAATCCCCTATTTATTATATTGATGGCTGGCAGGGGCGGGCTGGCCCAGGTGGCAGGGGGGCAAGTGCCCCCTGGGCTGGTGGTATATTCCACATCTAGGGCCGCCCCCTACAGAAACGGGCCGGCCGCGGGCGTCGCTCTGCGGCCGGCACATGATGCGAGACGGCCCGGCCGCGGGAGTTGCTCTGCGACGCTGGAAGTCAGGTAAGGGCTGACAGCACCCCCCCCCCCCGCTTCTCAAGTCAGACCTGACAGCACCCCCCCCCGCTTCTCAAGTCAGGGCCGGCAGGGCAAATCTGCCACCCAGGGATGGAGGCTCCAGCCAGCCCCTGATGGCTGGACCATACATGATGGCACTTTTTCCCTTTACCGTTCTTGACTTTCGTATTTCGTCATATTTTGTAAGCTTGCAAACAGGGTTCACATTCCTCTTGGTATCTGTTAACTTGTGTTAGGCTGCTTTCACACTGGTAAAGCAGCATCTGTTTGCATACTGTTCATGGATACGTCGGATCTATAATGACATGCCTCCTAGGGGCATGTCATTAACAACAGCATCCAGCGCATGTCCTGCACATGCGCAGTTCATGCTTTACAGCCCAGATGTACGGTCCGTGGTTTTCTGTGCCCATACGCAAATGCTCTTATGTTTCAGGTGGTGCCATGGATCCGTGTGGATCTGCGGCATCACGTTGCTTTTCCCGGAGACCAAAAATGTATCATGATGCATTTTTGGTCTCCGTGAAAAGTAGTGTGATGCCACAGATTCACATGGATCTGCGGCAAAACAGTGACACCGGGATGCCCACGGAAGTGTTGAAGACAATGGGGCTGAAAATTGACCCGTGGGCAACCTGCTTATCATGGATTCACACCGATGCAGAAATCTGCCAGTGTGAAAGCAGCCTTACTTTGTAATGTCTCATTGACTGTACATGCCATCTCTGAATTGTAAAGTGCTGCAGAATATGTTTGGCACTATATAAATACCGTACATATTCTTCTTCTTGTTCTTCTTCTTATTATTATTATTACTTTCCTATCTCTATTATTCTCTGCTGTATAGGTCAGGGATGATATTCAAGTGAAACTGAATTCTGCTGGAATATTACAAAAATCAACATTTGCCAAAATGTACATAGTTTTTCATGTGCTTCGACAGGCAGCCAGTTTGAGCTTTAACCTCTTTACGACCAATGACGAGTATACTCGTCATGAAAAGATGTCAGTTCCCGCATCATGACGAGTATACTCGTCATGGCTTTGAACTGTCACTGCTTCTAAACGAACAGTGACAGTTCAATTCTAAAAGCTGTCAGTGACAGCCAAGGGTTAGGGGAAGAGGTGTGGGGACCCCTGTTAGAGGTCCCCACACTCAGAGCGATGTGATCGGTCAGTCAATCTGACCGACCGATCACATCAAGATCGCGCAGGAAAGTGCTGAATGTCAGCACTTCACTGCATGATCTCTGCAGGAGCCGGGCTGTCAGCTGTGCCCGGCTCCTGCACACATCCCCTGCCTGTGCCCGCTCTCCTCCCTCCCGGTCTGTGTCCGTATCCCCCCCCCTCATCAACCCTGTCCCCTGCTGTGTCCGCCCTCCCCTCCATCCCCCCTGTCCCCTGCTGTGTCCGCCCTCCCCCCCCCTCATTCCCCCTGTCCCCTGCTATGTGTCCGCCCTCCTGAATCCTCATCCCCCTGTCCCCTACTGTGTAAGCCCTCCCCCCCCTCATCCCCCCTGTCTCCGGCCCCCCGCGACAGTAACGGTGACCGGCGGGGGACCCTCCACTCCAGCAGCTGGAGTTTGTAGCTGGGGGGGGGGGGGAAGGGGCGGTGCTGAGGCTCCACAGCACCGCCGCCCTCCAGCTTGCACCGCCGCTTACCTGCAGCCGGTGCCGGGCACGCAGGAGGACAGAATGCGGTGTTGGCGCCGCCCCCTTCTCCACTGCCGCTCCCCCAGCCCTGATGCTGCGGCCCTGGGTAAGATACCCTGATCCCCCATCCCCAGTGGGATCCCTGATCCCCCATCCCCCAGCAGGGGGATCCCTGAACCCCCATCCCCCTGCAGGGGGATCCCTGATCCCCCGTCCACCTGGAGGGGGACCCCTGATCCCCTATCCCCCAGCAGGGGGATCCCTGATCCCCCATCCCCCTGGAGGGGGACCCCTGATCCCCCATCCCCCTGCAGGGGGATCCCTGATCCCCCATCCCCCTGCATGGGGATCGAACTGCAGAAAGAGATCTGACAGCTCAGGTGCAGTGATCCAGTAGATCACTGTGCCCAAGTTGTCAGACCACTTTCTACATCTTGATCCCCATCCAGGGGGATTCTTCTGCATGGGGATTGAGCTGCAAAAAGCAATCTGTCAGCTCGGGTGCAGTGATCCAGTGGATCACTGAAACCAAGCTGTCAGATTGTTTTCTGCAGCTTGCTCTCCATGCAGGGGAATCCCCTTGCATCGGGATTGAGCTACAGAAAGCAATCTTGACAGCTCGGGCGCAGTGATCCAAACTGTACAGTGATCCACTGGATCACTGAAACCAAGCTGTCAGATTGTTTTCTGCAGCTTGCTCTCCATGCAGGGGATTCCCCTTGCATGGGGATTGAGCTGCAGAAAGCAATCTGACAGTTTGGGTGCAGTGGTCCAAACTGTGCAGTGATCCACTGCACAGTGATCCGGGCTTTCTGACCACTGCGCCCAAGCTGTCAGATCACTTTCTGCAGCTTGTTCTCCATGCAGGGGATTCCCCTTGCATGGGGATCGAGCTGCAGAAAGCAATCTTGCAGCCCCGGCACGGCACCCGGGCTGCCAGATTGCTGCTCTGCAGTCCGATCCTCCTGCATGAGGATCGAGCTGCAGAAAGCGATCTCGCAGCCTCGGCGCTGCACCCGGGCTGCCAGATCGCTACTTTGCAGTCCGATCCTGCATGGCGATCGTGGGACCTTCGTTGTGGACTACGTCGGATCTTTTTATAATAAAGATGGAGTCTGAATTTTGTTTGTGTTTTTTTTTCCAAATAAAAATATTTTTCTCTGTGTGTATTTATTGACTACTTACCAGAGATTCCTAATGGCGGGTCTAACATTGGCCCAATATTATGAATCTCGGGCTTAGTGCCAGCTGCCAATAAAAAGCTGGCATTAACCCCTTTATTACCCAGTTTGCCACCGGCACCAGGGCAACTGGAAGAGCATGGGTACAGCTCCAGAAAATGGCGCTTCAATTAATGCGCCATTTTCTGGGGTGGCTGCGGGCTGCAATTCGCAGCATGGGGGGCCCAGAACGCTTGGGCCTTTCTATGCTGAGGATTCCAGCCCCCAGCTGCCTAGTTGTACCTGGCTGGGCCAAAAATATGGCGGAGCCCTACGTCATTTTTTTTTCTAGAATTAGTTCTAGAAATAAAAAATGGGCTTCGGTGTATTTTTGGTTGCAGCCAGGTACAACGAGGCAGCTGGGGGTTGCTGGCAGTCTGTAGCTGCCAAGTTGTACCTGGCTAGACCAAAAATATGGCGGAGCCCCACGTCATTTTTTTTTCTTCTAGAATTAGTTCTAGAAATAAAAAAAAATGGGCTTCGCTGTATTTTTGGTTGCAGCCAGGTACAACGAGGCAGCTGGGGGTTGCTGGCAGTCTGTAGCTGCCAAGTTGTACCTGGCTGGACCAAAAATATAGCGGAGCCCCACGTCATTTTTTTTTTTCAAGAATTAGTTCTAGAAATAAAAGGCCTTCGCTGTATTTTTTGTAGCCAGCCATGTACAACTTGGTAGCTGGCTGACTGGAATCCTCAGCGTGGAGAGACCCAAATGTTGTGGGTCCCCCACGCTGCAAATTTCAACCCACAGCCACCCAAGAAAATAGAGCATTAATTAGAGGCGGCATTTTCTGGTGCTGTACCCCAACTCTACCAGTTGCCCTTCTGCTGGTGGCACACAGGTTCTCCATATGCGACATGGTGTCCGCTAACAATTTCAATAGAAAATTAGCTCCAATTGTTAGCGGAAACCATGTCGGGTATGGAGAGACCCTAACTGTGTGCCTGAACAGTCGAGCTCCCCCACAAGTGACCCCATTTTGTAAACTAGACCCCCGAAGGAATGTATCTAGATGCATAGTGAGCACTTTGAACCCCCAGATGCTTCACAAATTCATCCATAAAAATGAAAAAGCACTTTTTTTTCCACAAAAAAGTTTATTTTTTCATTTTTACGGATCAATTTGTGAAGCACCTGGGGGTTCAAAGTCATCTAGATATAATCCTTGGGGTGTCTAGTTTCCAAAATGGGGTCACTTGTGGGGGAGCTCCAATGTTTAGGCACATAGGGGCTCTTTATATCCTACAAGGTGTCCGCTAACAATTCCAATTGTTAGTGGACACCATGTTGCGTATGGAGAGCCCCTGTGTGTCTCCACATTGGACCTCCCCCACAAGTCACCCCATTTTAGAAACTAGACCCCCAAAGGAACGTATCTAGATGCATAGTGAGCACTTTGAACCCCCAGGTGCTTCACAAATTGATCCGTAAAAATGAAAAAAGAAACTTTTTGTGGAAAAAAAAGTGCTTTTTCATTTTTATGGATGAATTTGTGAAGCATCTGGGGGTTCAAAGTGCTCACTATGCATCTAGATACGTTCCTTAGGGGGTCTAGTTTCCAAAATGGGGTCACTTGTGGGGGAGCTCCAATGTGGAGACACACAGGGACCCTCCAAACGCAACATGGTGTCCGCTAACAATTTGAATGGAAAATTAGCTCAATTTGTTAGCGGACACCATGTCGCGTTTGGAGGGTCCCGGTGTGTCTCCACATTGGAGCTCCCCCACAAGTGACCCCATTTTGGAAACTAGACCCCCTAAGGAACGTATCTAGATGCATAGTGAGCACTTTGAACCCCCAGATGCTTCACAAATTCATCCATAAAAATGAAAAAGCACTTTTTTTTCCACAGAAAGTTTCTTTTTTCATTTTTACGGATCAATTTGTAAAGCACCTGGGGGTTCAAAGTGCTTACTATGCATCTAGATACGTTCCTTGGGGGGTCTAGTTTCCAAAATGGGGTCACTTGTGGGGGAGCTGCAATGTGGAGACACACGGGGACCATCCAAACGCGACATGGTGTCCGCTAACAATTTGAATGGAAAATGAGCTCAAATTGTTAGCGGACACCACGTCATGTTTGGAGGGTCCCTGTGTGTCTCCACATTGGAGCTCCCCCACAAGTGACCCCATTTTGGAAACTAGACCCCCAAAGTAACATATCTAGGTACATAGTGAGCACTTTGAACCCCCAGATGCTTCACAAATTGATCTGTAATAATGAAAAAATAATGTTTTAGTGGAAAAAAAAGTGCTTTTTCATTTTTACGGATGAATTTCTGAAGCATATGGGGGTTCAAAGTGCTCACTATGCATCTAGATACCTTCCTTGGGGGGTCTAGTTTCCAAAATGGGGTCACTTGTGGGGGAGCTGCAATGTGGAGACACACGGGGACCATCCAAACGCGACATGGTGTCCGCTAACAATTTGAATGGAAAATGAGCTCAAAATGTTAGCGGACACCATGTCGCGTTTGGAGGGTCCCTGTGTGTCTCCACATTGGAGCTCCCCCACAAGTGACCCCATTTTGGAAACTAGACCCCCAAAGGAACATATCTAGGTACATAGTGAGCACTTTGAACCCCCAGATGCTTCACAAATTGATCCGTAATAATGAAAAATTATTTTTTAGTGGAAAAAAAAGTGCTTTTTCATTTTTACGGATGAATTTCTGAAGCATATGGGGGTTCAAAGTGCTCACTATGCATCTAGATACGTTCCTTCGGGGGTCTAGTTTCCAAAATGGGGTCATTTGTGGGGAGCTCCAATGTGGAGACACACGGGGACCCTCCAAACGCGACATGGTGTCCGCTAACAATTTGAGCTCATTTTCCATTCAAATTGTTAGCGGACACCATGTCGCGTATGGAGGGTCCCCGTGTGTCTCCACATTGGAGCTCCCCCACAAATTACCCCATTTTGGAAACTAGACCCCCTAAGGAAGGTATCTAGATGCATAGTGATAACGTTGAACCCCCAGATGCTTCACAAATTCATCCATAAAAATTAAAAAAACACTTTTTTTTTCACAAAAAATGTCTTTTTGCCTACATTTTTTTAGTTTCACATGGGCAAAGGGATAAAATACATCCCAAAATTTGTTGGGCAATTTCTCCTGAGTACACCGATACCTTATATGTGGTCATAAACTAATGTTTGGGCGCACGGCAGGGCTCAGAAGTGACGGAGCGCCATTTCACTTTTTGAACGGAAAATTGGCTCTAAAATTCAAATTGCGCTCCTTCCCTTCTCAGTCCTGCCGTGCGCCCAAACAGTGGTTTATGACCACATATGAGGTATCGGTGTACTCAGGAGAAATTGCCCAACAAATTTTAGGATGCATTTTATCCTGTTGCCCATGTGAAAATTAAAAAATTGAGGCTAAAAGAACATTTTTGTTACATAAATTAAAATGTCCATTTTTTCCTTTAACTTTATTTTAGTTCCTGTGAAGCACCTGAAGGGTTAATATTCTTCTTGAATATAGTTTTGAGTAGCTTGAGGGGTGCAGTTTTTGGAATGGTGTCACTTTTGGGCGTTTTCTGTCATGTACGCCCCTCAAAGGGACTTCAAATGTGATGTGGTCACTAAAAAAATGGTTTTGTAAATTTTGCTGGAAAAATGAATAATTGCTGATGAACTTTGAACCCTTATAACGTCCTACCAAATTTTTTTTTTTCTTCCAAAATTGTGCTGTTGTGAAGTAGACATGTGGGAAATGTGATTTATTAACTATTTTGTGTCACATAACGCTCTGGTTTAGCAGAATAAAAATTAAAAATTTGAAAATTGCTAAATTTTCACATTTTTGCCAAATTTTTTATTTTTTCCCAAATAAACGCAAAAATTATCGACCTAAATTTAATACTAACATGAAGCCCAATATGTCACGAAAAAACAATCTCATAATCGCTAGGATCCGTTGAAGCGTTCCAGAGATATTACCTCATAAAGGGAGAGTGGTCAGAATTACAAAAAATGGTCCGGTCATTAAGCTGCAAAGTGACTCGGTCCTTAAGGGGTTAAAGAATCATCAAATGGATGGAAAATAAAAATAATACTTATACCTATATTATAGATCACATCTCTGGCTCCTCCATTTCTCATTATAACAGCTGAAAACTCTGCTCATTGCAAAACCTCTGAATCAATGGGCCTCATATGCTAGGCCAGGACTTCAAGCTCTCATGAGGCCTGGGATTGTTCTGCGCATGCGCGGCAAGACCACAGCACACATCGTGACATCATGAATGATCTTAGACTTGCTTTGCGCAGAATCGTAGATTTTGTGCTTGCTAATAACAGTGAGCTGAGCAGTAAGGTGAGTAGAAGCACTTTTTTTTTTTTTATATTTTGTACCTTATGTTTATAATGCACTGGGGTCTAGAAAGATGCCAGAGTATAGTAAGTGACATTACCTACACTGAGAATTACATTTAATAGGAAAATCCATTCAGACAGATGAATTTGAAATTTGCCTGAAATGCTCATCTCTATTCTGGGGCAGAAATGTTTACACTGATTTCTGTTTGGTTCATTTTTCTTATTATGGCACATTTAATCCAACTTTTGTATTGTTCTAGTGCATCTGAAATGAAGAATGAAAAAACGAAAACAAAAAAAAATAGAAAAAACAGCTCATGCGCTGACTGACTCTATGTACAGTATATCGACCTAAATCATCTGTAACCTGATTAGACTTTATTCTATATGCCATATTGGAGAAAATCTCTGTATACATAGATTTAAATTGGTTTTCCCATAAACAAAGTTATTAAAGTTCACTTTTAGCAATAGATCTTGAATAATAATAATTTCAACATTTGGATGTTTAAAAAAAAAGATTCCTGTACTTGGAAAATCTTATATATGTGTCCCTGCTATGTACTGTGTAATGGATGTGTCTGACCATAAAGAGACATGGTCTGATCATATAACATCTTCTGTGCTGAGATAATCTTATATGTGTCCCTACTATGTACTGTGTAATGGGTGTGTCTGACCATACAGAGACATGATCTGATCATACCACATCTTCTGGGACAGGGGAGGATGCAAAATTGAGTATACAGATATTCCAAAACAGGATTGTAAATTATTCCTTCTATGAGATAAACCATTTTTAAAACAGCAGGGAAATGGTTTACATCACAAAAAGAATCAGCTGTTCTCCCATGCTGTAATGTAATACTCTTCTTTCATTCCCTGCCCAGGAGATGTGGTATAATCAGACCATGTCCCTGTATGGTCAGACACGGCCATTACACAGTACAGACAAGGGGCACATATATAAGATTATCTCAGCCCAGGAAATGTGGTATGATCAGACCATGTCCCTGTACAGTCAGATACATCCATTACACAGTACATAGCAGGGACACATATATAAGATTATCTCAGCACAAGAGATGTGGTATGATCAGACCATGTCCCTGTACGGTCAGACACATCCATTGCATAGTACATAGCAGGGAAACATATATAAGATTATCTCAGCACAAGAGATGTGGTATGATCAGACCTTGTCCCTGTACAGTCAGACACATCCATTACACAGTACATAGCAGGGACACATATATGAGATTATCTCAGCACAAGAGATGTGGTATGATCAGACCATGTCCCTGTACATTCAGACACATCCATTACACAGTGCAGAGCAGGGACACATGTATTAGATCATCTCAGCACAGGAACATTTTTTTTGAACACATCCCATTGTAGAAATTAGTATTAGTCCAAGATTTATTGATTAAAACCAACATGAAAATGAATTTTGTTCCTGGAAACCCCCTTTAACTGAATGCTAAATCTCATTCACATTAATAAATATATGTGTAGTCAATACCTAGACATGACCAATGACTTATTCCTTCAACGGTCCCTATACGAGTGAATGACGATTTATTTAATGTGGAGGAAAGTCATATCCAGCAACTAAATAGGAAATATATCTTTACACCTAGAGTAGTAGGACCATGTGATGTCCTCCTGCAAGAGGTAGTAATGGCAGAGACTAACAGCTTTTAGGGCTGGAATCTTTTCTCACAATACAATGGTGCTGTAGGATATAAATAATCTAGGGATAATGTACTGTATAACTGATGAAGATAGATTGAACTTGATGTATTTTTTCAGCTATGTAAATATGGACATACATAGACCAGGTCATGAGCTACATACAGAAAACTTTAGAACATTTTTAAAAACGTTTCAAATACCGTAGTTAGATTTATTATATTTGAATTGGATTTGGAATCCATTAGGATTTTTATGTGTTTGGGTCACAAAAGAAGACATCCGAGGGCTATATTTTCTTGATTAGGAAAGACAAGCATAACAGTCAAAGAAAATCTAGATAAAAGATAAGGACAGGATAATATTAGCAGGGCACAGAAAACATTGCTAAGACATGGCATATCTCCAGGATTGTGTTGCTTTCTTTCATTTTCTTCTGGTGCAGGAAAATAATACAAATTTAATGTTATAAATTCAGTAAAAGTCTAAAAGTAGAGCAGTGTAATTTATACAATTTGGAATACCAAAAAGGCAGAGAAGAAGACTTATCTCAAGAATTTTTTCTCTACTTTTTCACTCACACATCATTTTTTTTCTACTAGACAACATTATTGTCATTTCCCAGGTCATAAATATTTTATTGAAGGGGGTCCGACATCAATGAGCAGCATGGATCCTTTTATCATTTTCATTAGTGATGAGCGAGTATGCTCTGCGCTGCTCGGTACTCGGGATGCTCGGCGAGCACCGAGTACCGCCGAGATGCTCGGACTGCTCGGTAATAATAAGCGATCTGACACACGTACACAGGTCCCTTCAGTGCACACAGTGAGCTGGCACCACACAGGGAGCAGATTCATTGGTAGAATCCCTCTGGGGCCACAGCAAGGTGTTCTATGTTGCAGCGATTTCAAAAAGCCCACCCTCCCGCCCTTTCCCAGCAATACTCGTTTTATAACCGGAAGTCTGTGGGCGGAGCCTGTCACTCATTGACTTACATTGGGCCAAGTACACGAGTATCTTGAGATGCTCGGCCAGAGCACCGAGCACCCGAGCATTTTAGTGCTCGCTCATCACTAGTTTTCATATTTTCGCAGCTCATCAATACATGTGACTATTTATTCATATAATCACAACCCCATTAATTCTCATGTTCAAAAATACCTGTATAAAGCAACTGTTTTTACTGTAATTAAGTCTTGTCATAGATAGAATAGATCGGTCATTCCATACATTTTAACAGTTAGAAAAATATAACATTTTCACCATTAAAGTCAATAGAATAACATCATATTTTTCCTTCAGTCATTTTTGATCAGTGAAATCAATGGAACAAACATGAAGGAGAGGGAGAATTACTGGACCCTTGGCATCTGCAATATAGATTATAATGTTATCCTAGAAGAGGAGAATCCTGAGTTACATGATGAATATTGTTTGATTTAGACAAGGAAATATTGTCTGAGGGATGCATTCTGATATGGTTTTTTTTGAGACAAGGTGATTTTAAAGAAATAGGAATAGGCAGTGGCGTAACTTCAGGCCTCGGGGCCCCGATGCGAAAGCTCCAACGTGGCCCCCAATTATTGCAAATCTTTAGTAGTATTAGTCTTTTTCTATGGGCCAAAGGGACGTTTGTGGCCCCCCTAGGCTGCTGGGCCCGGGTGCGATCGCAACCCCTGCACCTATTGTAGTTACGCCCCTGGGAATAGGGTTTTCCAAGCTCAAATATTTATGATATCTACTTAGAATATGCCATTGATATCGGATATCAATATCAGATTGGTGAAGGTCTGACACCCAGCACCTCTTTTAATCATCTATTTTCAGTTCCAGCAAGGGTCAGATATAAAAATAAAAGGTGCACTGAGCTAGAATAGCAATAGCACAGCTCCATATCCCAAGGATGGGTCAACAGTATCAAAATCATGGACAACAACTATTGAGATAGAAACAAAAAAGTAAGACCATAACAATTACACTAAAACAAGAACAGGCAGATATTTCAGTTTGTGCTCAACCAAGTAGAACAGGTAGGCCATGGAGCAGTAGATATTGATATAAGGTCCTTGGTCATATTAAAAGGCTCGTTAAAGAGTCGATTATGACTTTGAGGATTGCTACCTAAAGGTGGAGCTAGAGTTCGTCCACTTCCTCACTGAAGTGACAATTTGTATACTATTCTTGGAAATTTATGCAATGACACATTAAGGTGATAGTCACTATTTACAGATGACCACCATATTTTACAGCTGGCAATCAATTTAATTAATTTAATTTCTTTGAGTCCTCAAACAATGTTAAGAAATTCTAAGTGGTTTGCCAGGGAGGGGCCTCCTATTTCATCTTACGTCCTCTCCCTTCCTCATCATTAATACAATTGTGAAGTGGCAATTTATTGCTGACAGACTGAAGACTTAAAATGGCCCCTAGTTTTTGCTCTTTTAATACACGTATAAGTCCCTCCAAGAAGTGGGGTATTATAAGGTACTTGTTGATGTCCCACTGTTGGGCGCTGTAACCGAATCCCATAAGGCACCGCGGCAGTGTCACTTGCACAGGAGCAGTTTGTGGTCGCACGCCTGCACAAGTGACATACATGTCACCGCTATTCCTATGCAGGCACTTCCGCTGCATGCATCCCGCTCCCAGCAGCCTGCCCAGTCTCCCCTCCCCTGCCCAGGCTCCTCCTTTGTCCAGTCTCCACTGACATCCCCCTTACAGGACCCCTCCCGAACGCCTCCAAGTAACTAAACTGACTGTGCCATCGCTAGAGGTTTCTGACAGATCCACACTTCATCAGCTCAGCGGCAGCTGATGTAGGTTCTGCGGTGATCAGATGTGGACATGTTGCATCAGGGGCTCAGCCGGAAGACAGGTGAGGATTTTATTTTTTACTTTTAAAACCATAGAATAGGGGAGGTGACGTGAGAGGAGGGGAGAGTGGAGGAGAGGGGAGGGGAGGAGAAGAGGGAGACAGACAGCACATATCTTCATTTCACAGCACTCCTGATGCGATGGCATCGGGCTTATTTCTAGTATACAATAAGACAGAAATGTGGCATTTTAATTTATGAGAGATCAAGCTGTCTTGCAGAGGGATGCAGCAGTCTTGAAATTGCCAAACTTTTGAAGCGTGATCACCGAACAATCAAGCGTTTTTTGACAAATAGCCAACAGGGTCGCAAGAAGCGTGTTGGGCAAAAAAGGTGCAAAATAACTGCCCATGAATTGAGGAAAATCAAGCATGAAGCTGCCAAGATGCCATTTGCCACCAGTTTTGCCATATTTCAGAGCTGCAATGTTACTGGAAACATAAGATAAAACGTCAAGACTGAGCCAAGAAATATCTTAAGGCTGATTTTTCAAAGGTTTTATGGACTGATGAAATGAGAGTGACTCTTGATGGGCCACATGGATGGGCCAGAGGCTGGATCAGTAAAGAGCAGAGAGCTCCACTCCGACTCAGACACCAGCAAGGTTGAGGTGGGGTACTGGTATGGGCTGGTATCATCAAAGATGAACTTGTGGGACCTTTTTGGGTTGAGGATGGAGTGAAGCTCAACTCCCAGACCTACTGCCAGTTTCTGGAAGACCACTTCTTCAAGCAGTGGTGCAGGAAGAAGTCGGTATTGTTCAAGAAAAACATGATTTTCGTGCAGGACAATGCTCCATCACATTCATCCAACTACTCCACAGCGTGGCTGGCAAGTAAAGGTCTAAAAGAAGAAAAAATAATGACATGGCCCCCTTGTTCACCTGCTATGAACCCCATAGAGAACCTGTGGTCCCTCAGAAAATGTGAGCTCTACAGGGAGGGAAAACAGTACACCTCTCAGAACAGTGTCCGGGAGGATGTGGTGGCTGCTGCACACAATGTTTATGGTAAACAGATCAAGCAATTGACAGAATGTATGGATGGAAGGCTGTTGAGTGTCATCATAAAGAAAGGGGGCTATATCGGTCACTAAGTTTTTGGGGTTTTGTTTTTGCATGTCAGAAATTTTGTACAGTTATATTGGTTTACGTGGTGAAAATAAACAAGTGAGATGGGAATATATTAGGTTTTTATTAAGTTGCCTAATAATTCTGCACAGTAATAGTTACCTGCACAAACAGATATCCTCCTAAGATAGCCAAATCTAAAAAAACCCACTCCAACTTCTAAAAATATTAAGCTTTGATATTTGAGTCTTTTGGGTTGATTGAGAACATAGTTGTTGATCAATAATAAAAATAATCATCTACAATACAACTTCCCTAATAATTCTGAACATAGTGTACAAAGTATCACAGTTTCTATAGCAGTTTAATGTTATCCCAATATTTGACCTGTAGAGTGAATTGTATAAAAAATAAAAACACTGTAAAAACTGCTGTTATAAACTAAACCTTTAAAAAAACTGAATAAAAAGCAATCCAGAAGTCACATAAAGATGGAAAATTGCCTAATTGGAAGACCAAATTTGGCTATTTCGTTAGTGTCATTACTCAAGTTAGATTTTAGTATTTACAGTACAAAATGTGCATGTTAATCAGGCTCATATCTGAGTAAATTGTTCAGTAAATTTTGCTTTTTATTTAACCAATTACAGAACATTATTATGGATGAAATTTGTTCAAGACCGCAAAAATGATGGACTAGTAGTTAATGTAGTGAACACGAGCTTTGAGAGGTGCAAGTAAAGCGGGGCATAGGGCTCTTCAGGTTACTAAAAGATTTACTGCACACTCATTATGAAGCACTTAATACACAGTGGAACTTCACCTAGAGACTATTATCCTCAGTAACAATAGTTAGACTAACGTTTCATGCCTGCTGGATCTTTACCATTGAAATAGCTGGATAAAGATGAAAACAGCTGTAGTGTGGTATTGGAAGTGCTAAGTCCAAAAAAAGACAGTGACATAGTCCAGGCTGAAGTTTAGAAATTATGAACACTTTTGCACCTGTTAAGGATTATGGCAGAGGTGTAGTGCGCCATCATAAGGTGCGTTCTAGATACGAGTGAATCTCCAGAAATTTGATCTCTGGCTGAATAAATGTGTCTCAAATCAAAGTGCCCTGACTGCCATGGAAGATAAAAAAAAACAAAAGAAGCAAAGAGTGCATCTGTCTGTATTGACACCTGCAGCAGACCTCACATTCTTTGGTTGTGGTATCCGGCACAACTTGGTACATCGGGTGGAAGATCATATCCTTTCTGGCAAGTGCAATGGCGGGAATGCAGGTGTGTAGCAAAAGCACTGCTGATAGTCTCCTCCCTGCTCAAAAGCACCACTCCATGGACCGAGCCGTCGGAATCTCCCCTGAGAGCATCATACATACAATCGGACTACAAGACTGTAGCAAAATGGGAAAAGGTTACGGCCTTGTAGATAAGGCAGCACAAATCACAATGAAGTGTAGTAACCTCCTGCATGGTTGTTATCACAGGCCTCATATTGGCCTTGGTGCCAGAAATGGGCACCCCCCAAAAAAGAAGACTAGTGCAGATGATCTAGGAGCTGCACTGAGAGTTGAAGTGGCATAAAAGCATTCAAGGAAAGATGAGGACAATGTTTTTATGTTATCCACGTCCCAGAATCCAGCAGAATAGTGGTTGTTGTCTACCACTTTGCTGAATACATTAATCCCCCCCAAATTATAATTTTTTATATTATATCCTATTCATGCATAAATTCCTAAGTCAAAACACACTGTATGGATAAAAGTATTTGGACACCCACACAAGCTTTTATGAAATCCTATTCTAAATGCACTAACATGGAGTTGGTCCCATTTCTACAGCTAAACCAGCTTCATAACTATTGCATTTTCTTATGAATTAGGTCATTCATCTCCAGTCAGTGCCATCATGTGATACTATATTACATGAATAGCAATGATTTTTGAAAAATTGTTTCATTATAAAGCAACTGAAAGAACATGGTTCATACTGAATTTGACAATGACTATGTATGGAAGCAGGGGCCTATACTGATGCGTATCACAAACGTCTACATAGGTGCTGTATTCAGCTACACCCTAATAATCCTTACACATGCTACTTACCACTTTCAGCACATTGAGATTTTGCTATTGTGATCCCCATCTATGTGTCTAAAGGCCCCGTTACACATGTCGCCGCTACGTTACAGGTATCGCTGTTTGTGACAAGCACCAGCGATTGCCCCCCCCGCTGGGAGATCGCTGATCAGTAACAGATGGCCTCAACCATTTTTCAATCAGCAATCTCCTGCTGGCCAGGCTGCATTGCTGTGTGTGACAGGGGTAACGACCAGCGATCCCCAGCCTGCTCCGGAGACCCTGAACGATCCCAATGACCGTCGGGTGTAGGCGCATCGCTGGGTGATCGCTGGTAAGTCTGCCTGTCTGGCATCTCACCAGCGATCACATGGCGATGTTCCAGCGGATCCCGGCCAGGTCGGATCATTGGTGGAATCGATGGAATATCGCTATGTGTAACATGGCCCTTAGACTTTGGATCCTCATATAGATTAAGTGATATTTTATAGCTATTAATACAATTCCAAGCTGCAAACTAAACCAAGACGGTAAAAGACCTGATTATTGTTTTTGGATAATCGTCTCCACACCCTTTAATTTGTGTATTAGTTTTGCATTACAATGCAGCCTAACATTTTAATTAAAAGAAAAATGCTTCGCACTGTAAGTGAGATTTTGCTGATAGCTTGCATTTTAGAAAGCAACTTGTTAAGATTTGATGGTACTTTTTAATGAATATATAATTTTAATTAATTTGAGTTTTGCTTTAGCATCACCAAAACATGCTCAAACTATTGATTACGCTCTGGATTGTAATTGCATTAACTTATTACAGATAAGCTGTGGCTGAAAGTCTGAAAAGTTAAAGTGTGAAAATTGGTAATATTCAAAATGTATAACTTATTAGTGTGAGCGTCAGTGACCTCTATATGAGGCTACATTCATACGCTGAGCATTTGGTGAGTTTTCCATGTTGTAGATTTTCTTTAGGACTTCTGCACCTGTCTGCTAGGTTAGGTTACTTGTGTTTTTTTTAATAAAATTTGTAAGTGTTTTTTTCTTACATTTTGATGCTATTCTAAGCTGCATTTTTGTCTCTTGTTTGTTTGTCATGTTTTAAATAAAGTTGCTTGGCTTTTGATACTTCCCAAGTTTTGGCTTTCACAAAACGCGTATGTTTTAACCTATGGATTTTTGTATACTCTTATGCAATTCTATGGGGAAAATCCACATGTAACATTCAACGTACTCAAATAGAAATGACAGTTTTGCTAAATTGAAATCTGTCAGTTTACACTGCTTAAGAAACACATCCAGTTTGCTTCACATGTAAGATGCAGAAAAAATACACAGGGTCAAAAACTCACCAAAAGCTCATTGTGGAAACACATACTAAGCCTTTATAGGGAACCAACCACCAGGATTTAGTGCTATGAAGCAGGTGATTGATGTGTGCCACACGATAGCACTATTTGGTTGTTTTTTTTTATTCCTCCCCTTGGGCTTGCCTTTCTACTGTAAGCCAAACCTCCCCAGATGGATTTGGATGAGAGGGAGGAGGGAGGGGGTTTGGCTTACAGCAGAAAGACAAGCCCACAGGGGAGGAATGAAAAACAACCCAAATAGTGCTGTCATGTTGCACACATCAATCACCTTCTAAACTAAATTACCGGTGGTTAAATCTTACTGGCTGGTTCCCTTTACAGCCTTCAAATTCAGAAATCAGATCTTTACATAATCCTACTGTATAAAGTCTAAGAAAAATATAGTAAATTATACAAACCCTTTGTGTCACATACACGAACATAGTAGGAAATGTGGAGCTGTGAAACAGAAAATTGGAGCTTCGGCCACTATATAGATTCATTACAAATTAACCCCTTTAGTATCAAGCCTCTTTTTACATTATTGACCGAGGCTCATTTTCCAAATCTGATCAATGTCACTATATGTTTTTATAACTCTGCAACAAATCCCAACCATTCTTAGGTTGTTTTCTCATGACTCATTGTACTTCATGTAATTGGTATATTTAGGTCACTATGACTTGTGTTTTTTATGAAAATATTTAAAATTTGACATGTGAAAATGTTGCAATTTTCAAATTTTGAGTTTATATGCCCTTAAACTAGATAGACGCCACACAAAATAGTTAATGTAGAAATAACATTTCAAACATGTCTACTTTACATGCAGTAGGAGGAAAAGGGTATAAAATCCATGCCGCCATGAAGAAATGGAGGATTTGGAGAGTAATGATAATATGATTTATTGGACAACGAATTTAAAAGCCACAACAGGATTCTTCTTCAGGACAAATCATAGTACAGATTAACAGATATATAGGAGGTAATGTAAGAGAAATAAATATTTGATCTCTTGCTGATTTTGTAAGTTTGCCCACTACAAAAAGACACGAACAGTTTATAAATTTAAGGGTAGGTAAATTTTAACAGCGAGGGATAGAATATCAAAAATAAAACCCAGAAAATCACATGGTCTAAATTATAAAAATGTATTTGTCAAGTGACCACAGTTAGGAAACCAGAATCCTCAAGGAAATTATCTAGATGCGTGGTGAGCACTTTGAACTGGCGCATGGTGCGCTAGCAGCGTTTTTGGGTGCAGTAAAAAAATGCATGCAGTTTTTTAACATGGGGACCTATGGGAAACGCATGCGTTAATGCATGGTACTTATAGGCACCATGCAGTAACACATATGCGCTTTTAGTGATAAAATGACTAAGGATAGGGTCACACATGCATATTTTGCTTGCTTTTTTTGAGACCTGCGTTTTCAAAAAACGCATGTAAAAACGCATGTCCCAATAGCAAAAAGGTATGCCTAAAGTGCCATGCGTTTTTGGATGCGTTTTTGTGCTTAAGTGAGGAGCTGCCTTGAAAAACGCATGCAAAAACACATGGTACCATTTAGCGCCATATAAAAACGCATGCGTTTCCCATAGGGCCCCATGTTAAAAAAACGCATGCGTTTTCCATAGGGCCCCATGTTAAAAAAACACATGCGTTTTTAAAAACACACCAAAAACCGCAGTTTGCAGTATTTTTTGGTGCTGATTCAAAAACGCATGGAAAAACGCAGGGTGTCAAAAAACACCTTAAAAAACACATGCAGAAATGTAAAAAAGCATGGAAAAACACATGCTTATTTTTAAGGCACCAAAAAAAACGCATGGCATGTGTGACCCTAGCCTAAGTCCAAAAAAAGGCCAGGAGCTCAGGAGACACTATTGGCACCCTAAATTTAATGGATCCATTTTTCTAAAGCCTCAAAAAATCGGATTGGTGTGTATGACCCCAGCCTTACAGAATTTTTAAAAACTGAGAAGTTAAAATCGAATGTCACATTTTTCATACTAAATGGTTGATTTAGCCCCAATTTTTTTTTAATTGTCACAAGGGTGACAGGAGAAAATGGATCATACAATTTGATGTGCAATTTCTCCTGATTATAGTAATAACGTATATGTGGTGGAATACTACTGTTTGGATTCACAGCAGGGAGTGGAAGGATCGATACTTGACTTTTGGAGCAAAAACTTGACTGGAATAGATAGTGAATGCCATGTTGATTTGCAGAAAACTGATGTGTCCAAATTTTACAGTCCCCCCCAGGTGATGCCATTTTGGAAACTACCCAACGTAAGGAATTATTCTGGAGGTGTGGTGAGCAACCTACAAATGGTTTACAATACGTTAAAACATTGGACCATGACAAATAAAAATTGTTTTTTCCCAAAAATATTGTTTTAGCCACAAATTTTTCATTTTCACAAGGGTAACAAGAAAGAACAGATTGCACAGTTTGCCATACAATTTCTCCTGAGTGAAGGGATTCCTAATATGTGTTTAGAAACCTTTGTTTGAGTGCACTGCAAAACTTGGAAGTCAATGAGTGCTATTTGATTTATGAAGTGCAAAATTGTCTGGAATCTATTGGTATGTCGCATTAGAGAGCCAACGAGGTTACAAAATAGCACAACCCCCCCAAACCTGACACCATTGTGGAAACTACACTGCTCAAAAAATGTATCTAGGGTTGTGGGGAGCATCTTCAACCCATTGGTGCTTCACAGAATTTTATAAGAATGGGCTGTAAAAATGAATTATATTTTCTTTGAACAGAAATGATGTTGAAGACCCAAATTTTTAACTTTACCAGGAGAAAATGGACCACAAAACTTGTTACGCAATTTCTCCAGAGTATGGCAATACTGTGTTCGGAAACTACTCTTCAGCCACAATGCAAGTCTCAGAGAGGAAGGAGTGCCATATTGGAGTGCAGATTTGGCTGCAATGGTGTGCAGATGCAATGTCACAATGGCAGAGCCTCTGAGGTGCCAGAACAGGTGAACCCTCCAAAAGTGACCTCATTTTACTAACTATCACTTTCAATAAAATCATCTAGCGGTGCAGTGATTATATTGACACCACATATGATTCACAAAATAATTACATTTTTACCACTAAAATGTTGTTTTAACCACAGATTGTACATTTTCACTTGGGGATTGCATTATTATTATGCAATTTCTTGTAAACATGGCAATACCTCATATGTGACTGTACATTATGTTTTGGCTCCACCGTGAGAGTCAGGAGGGAAGGAAGGAGTGCTATTTAACTTTTGGAGCACAGTTTCCTATAATAGTCTGCGAAATCCATATACAGAAATCCTAAGTGCAAGAAAAGAAGGAATGTCCCTTAAGTTACCCAATTTGGAAAATACACCCCTCTGAGAATTAATCTATGGATGTAGTGATGATTATGGCTTCTTGTCCGTTTTCCAGAAGCAAGCAGCAATGGATATTGCAGAGTGTTGCAATGGATGTTGCAGAGAATTTCGAACTCCGCCATTATTGTGCCCAGTACATTGTATTGCCCATACATTGTGCCCAGCTTGAACTTCTGGAGATCTGAACCCAGTAAATTAAGTGGGCTCTCCTCACTACAGGGATTTCAAACATGTGGACACTAATTTCAGTTTAGGCACACTGTGAGGGGGGGGGGGGGTGAGGGAGAGGGGGATTTAAGCACAAGTTTGATGAATTTTTTGGGGGGACAGGGAGCCATAATACTTTTGCAGAGCCTTTGTGCTACTAGTAATATGTAAACCCAAATATTTCGGTTAACATATGATAAATTTAGGTGGGAACTTGGTGTTTGTGGGTTGAAGCTTTTATTGGTGGCATTTTGGAGTACAAAATATTTTGAATCAGTTAACATTTATCCTATATCTACAAAATACGTTATTTGGATGAAACCCAAGTAGATATTAGACCAGAGAGACCAAAGTGTTTCCATCTGTCTCATTGTAGGAAATGTTCTATCTAGAGTTACATCTGAATTACGTATTTCAAGGTTTACACGGAAACCCCTATGCAAGCGCTCAGTGTAGAGAACAGGATAAATGTGAGCTGAGCCTTACTGCGATTCTTGGGAGGCAAAAAAACAAATATTTTCTATGCCATTCACCGTGTGGTATAAGTGATTAGACTGCTTTATTCTTTGGGTCAGTGAGATTACAGAGGTATTAGATTTTTATTGTTTTTTTTTTCTATATTTGACCACTATCACATACTTAGCTTTTTTTAAAGTTTTTTTTTGCATTACCCTATTATGAGAGCTACTATTTTTCTATATAATCAAAAGACTAGCAGTACAGGGCTATCGTAAATGAAAGCAGAATAATTTATTATTATTATTTACTTATATAGCGCCATTATATTTCATGGCACTTTACATATGAAAAGGGCAGAGAAGGACAAGTGCAGTATATATGGACAATCAAGTCATACAAATACAGGAGGGACGAGGACCCTGTCCGTGAGGGCTCGCGTCAACTCAAAACTCTTCATAAATAAATTAAAAAAATAATAATTAATTTAATTTACAAGCTTAAATTATAATAATATTGAAAAATGTTTGCAAACATATAATAACACATAGCTACTAATTCCAAGCAGTCATGCCAATAATTATTAATTTTAAGAAAAGCATCTCATATATTTAAAAATAATTTGAATGTAATTTCAACTTTAAAATATGTTTTTAATTAATTTCTAAATAGAATAATGTATTATTCTACCTGTCTTCGATTGGGGAGATTGTACATGTTTTTTCACAATATACATAGCAGTAAGAGGAGTAAATTTACCTGTGGAATCAATTTACTTAACAGTTTAAATAGGACAAATCTAATAATGGAATAAGATGGCAGTGCTGACTCTTTACTTTATATTTCCAATATAATCTTTCGAGCAATCTGTTTGTTGACTGTAGACTCCGACTTTGAATTGCTCAGCAGTTCAAACAGATCATGAAAGGTTAAATGAATCAGGCTGGATGAATTGGAAGATTGTTTATGCTTAGCAAGACAAATATTGTTCCTGTTATCCGGAGCCTGTATCAGCCTTATTTTCTGTACACGTTGGGAACTGCACGCTATAAGTAAACCTGATTAGAGGAGCTTTTGGTGCTGAAGTGCGTTATGCTCTTTTAAAATGACCTATTAGCGCTATATTCCCACATTCACCTCTCACTGAACTCTTCATTTTAAAATACCTTGCAGTTTCTCAATACCTTCAGGTGCTTGTCTTAGCTTTGCTAAATAATCCAAGGATACAAGGCCAAAAGAAAATAGCTTTATCATGTAACTTGGACCACGGAGCATAGTCGCAGTATATTACTCCTATAAATATAATACATGGATTGGAAGCATGTGACCTTTCATTTCGCCTTCAATCCTTAGGAATGTAATGACTTTCATGACCTGTATAAAATGGGCCTGCGGCAACCAACATTCTAGAGGCGCAGTGGTAACTGGCTTCTAATATGCTTATATTTTACAGCTAAGGAACACATTACAACTGGCAATTATAGAGCATCTGTCAATAGAAAGCTATTTTTGAAAGCTTTTTAACTGATTGTGCTTGAAATATATACTAAATGGATTGTTGCCCTATGGGGGTTATTTTCTTTTCCTGACTTATATCTTTGGACCCATGTTATACTAAATAGATTGTTACCCTATGGGGGTTATTTTCTTTTCCTGACTTATATCTTTGGACCCATGTTATACTAAATGGATTGTTGCACTATGGGGGGCTTATTTTCTCCTGTTGTTGTAAAGCATTCTTCCAAAACGAATGACTCCTGAGCATAGACAGATTATAATGAGAACAATAAGGGCTACTGCCCAGGGCCCAAGGCTCCAGGAGGCTAACTTTAGTATACTATTAACCTGCAGATTGATCCCATATCTGCAGGTTATTAGTATTTAAGGACATGACAAATTCCCTTTAAGCAGCTGTGGATTTGCAAAAAGGCTGTACATAATCAAATTGACCTAATTGTAGTATTTTGTATGCCACCGTCGGTAGAAAGCATTCCTGAAGCTCTGCTGCCGGCAATAGAGAATGGCAGCACAGATACAGGGGAGCTTCCATTGCAGTCTCTGTGACTCAGCGGGCACCAATGTGACTATGTTATCGCACCAGCAAAAAATGTAGTGGAGCCAGGGGACATTGAATGGAGAGGTAAGTATTATTTTATTTTTTATTTCCAATAAAGTGAATGAATTTTAGGTGAAAGAGAGGACGTTTTATAATAAATTGAGTGTAGGGGTGGGAGAGAGAATATGACATAATGAATTGGGCAAGGCACAAGTTAAGATAATGATTTGGAGAGGCAATTAATTACCGTATATACTCGTGTATAAGCCGACCCGTGTATAAGCCGACCCCCCCTACTTTTGCCCCCAAAACCTGGGAAAACCTATTGACTCGTGTATAAGCCGAGGGTGGACCCCAGCACAGGTATACAGCCCCAGCAGTGTGGTATACAGCAGCCCCAGAGGTATATACAGCAGCTCCAGTGGTAGTATACAGCAGCAGCCCCAGTGGTATATACAGCAGCAGCCCCAGTGGTATATACAGCAGCAGCCCCAGTAGTTAGTATACAGCAGCCGCAGAGGTATATACAGCAGCCCCAGTGGTAGTATACAGCAGCAGCCCCAGTGGTATATACAGCAGCAGCCCCAGTGGTATATACAGCAGCAGCCCCAGTAGTTAGTATACAGCAGCCCCAGAGGTATATACAACCCCAATGGTAGCATACAGCAGCCCCAGTGGTATATACAGCCCCAGTGGTAGTATACAGCAGCCCCAGAGGTAGTATACAGCCCCCCCATCAGTATACAGCAGCCCCAGAGGTATATACAGCCCCAGTGGTAGTATACACGCAGCCCCAGTGGTATATACAGCCCCAGTGGTAGTATACAGCATCCCCAGAGGTAGTATACAGCCCCCTCATCAGTATACAGCAGCCCCAGAGGTATATACAGCCCCAGTGGTAGTATACACGCAGCCCCAGTGGTATATACAGCCCCAGTTGTAGTATACAGCAGCCCCAGAGGTAGTAAACAGCCCCCCCATCAGTATACAGCAGCCCCAGAGGTATATACAGCCCCAGTGGTAGTATACACGCAGCCCCAGTGGTATATACAGCCCCAGTGGTAGTATACAGCAGCCCCAGAGGTAGTATGCAGCCCCCCCATCAGTATACAGGCCCCCCCCCGCTTTGTGCACAATCCTGTAAAGGAAGAGATTAGTATAGAAACAAAGTTCAGAAAAAACACGGCACTCACCGGGACTTCAAAAAGGGGTGTCCTTTATTGCAGGGTTTGCATCACAAAGTGCAGGGAGGGGGTACCGAGGTGACGACGGCACCGTTTCGGGCTCTCGCCCTTCTACGGGTCACTAATGGTCAGTCATGCCAGCCCCAACCTAATATAGGAGGGTAGGACCGCCTACATGACGTCAATATCCGACCAAACGGGGTCACGTGGGCAAAGCATGTGACTGCGCTGGGCTCGAACTGTAATAGGTCAAACTCACAGACCTCCAGAGCTCATGCGCGCTGGCCAGCACGTCCCCGCAGCATGATAGAAGCAGAGAGAGGAGAGAGGAAAACAACACATGCTTTGCCCACGTGACCCGGATGTTGCCTCTCATGGAAGCTGCCACCTGCGGCCGCACAGGGCTTTGTTTGTAAGTAACATGATGTTAAATCTGCTCTTTGTAATCCTCCTTTTGTTGTATGATGTGTGTACGTTTTGTTTTAATAATTACACTGCACTTTGCACGTGTTGTTTGGTCGGATATTGACGTCATGTAGGCGGTCCTACTCCTCCTATATTAGGTTGGGGCTGGCATGTCTGACCATTAGTGACCCGTAGAAGGGCGAGAGCCCGAAACGGTGCCGTCGTCACCTCGGTACCCCCCCCTGCACTTTGTGATGCAAACCCTGCAATAAAGGACACACCTTTTTGAAGTCCCGGTGAGTGACGTGTTTTTTCTGAACTTTGTTTCTAGACTGTGTTCTTGGTCTCCCACTGGCACCCCGGGTGAAGACTGGGTCTCCAGTCCGTATTTGCGTCCTAATTTGGAGTTCCTTGTTGGTGGTGCCCTCTTTCCTTCTATATAGTTTCCTATTGAAGAGATTAGTATACTTATCACTGTTCCGCTGCCGCTGTCCCACCGCCGCCATCGCGCTCCTCCGTCTTCTTCCGGTTTACTTCTTGGTCGCGCAGACAATGACGTCAATTTTTGGGCTGAAAAACTCGGCTTATACGCGTATATACGGTATGAGGAATCAGAAATAACTAAAAAAATAGAAAATTTACAAAATTTCACATAAAACGCAAAAGATGGGGCACACAAAATTGTTGGCATCTTTCCCAAATTGTGCGAAAGCAACTTTGTTTTATGTAATTCTGGTGGAAAGACGTGGAAGACCTGTGCAAGTAACAGGTGTGAGTAATATGAAAATCACACCTGAAACAAAAAAAAAAGAAATTAGTTGAGGAGAAAAGAAATGTCTTAGGGCCATGTCACATGCATCAATTTACTGAACGATATCGTTTAAGCGACCTGCTTTTTTGATTGCTTAAGCGATATCGTTTGTGCTGCGTTTAATCAAATGATATTTCTTTGAAAAATTGTTTGATTGTTTGATTGCAGATTTGTGAACATGTTCGCAAATCTATCGTTGGTCGGCCGGTGGACACGCAGTATCGCTGCGTGTGACACCGGCAGACCAACGATGAACGATCTCCCTGCGCCTCGCAGCCAATGCTGGGAGCTCGTATCCATGGTAAACATCAGGTTACTAAGCACCACGCGGCGCCTAGTAACCCGATGTTTACCATGGTTACCAGCGTTCTCGCTGGTCCACATCTTTGGTGAGTCTGCCTGTGTGACAGCTCACCAACGATGTGAACGATATTGTGCATCACATGCACGCGCGATCGCTAACAATATCATTCAGTAAATTGATGCGTGTGACGTGGCCCTTAGGCCTTGAAAATCAAAGTTGTTGGAAAATATCAACAATCTCAAGGTTAAAGGTCCATCTCCAGACATCTTGATTTACATTTTACCGTGGAGCACACATAATTAAAAAGTGTACAACTCATGACACTGTGGCTAATCTCCCTGGCCTTGGAAGGCAGAGAAACAATGATGAAAGGTTGCCATACAGGATGGTCCAGTTGCTGGATAAGGAGCTCCAATCAAGGACCAAAGAAATTCACACTGTCCTGCAGGCTCAGGGTGCATCAGTAGCAGCACAAACTATCAGTCAACATTTGAATAAAATGAAAAGCTTTGGCAGGACACCAGGAAGACCCCACTGCTGACACATAAACATAAAACGCTAGACTGCAGTATGCCAAAATGTTCATGAGTAAGCCAAAATACTTCTGGGAAAGCATCTTGTGGCCAGATTAGACCAAGATATAGCTTTTTGGTAAAGCACATCATTCTATTGTTTAGTGAAAACAGAATTAGGCCTACAAACAAAAGAACTTAGTACCTACAGTCAAATATGGTAGAGGTTCAAAGATGTATTGAGATTGTTTCTGCTGCATCTGGCACAGTGTGCAAGGCATCATGAAATCTGATGATTACCAAAGTTTCAGAAAGCTGGATTTGCATCTTAGGTCATGGGTTTTCCAGCAAGGAGAAAGACCCCAACATATTTGAAAAAGCACCTAAGAAATAGATGGAAACAAAGTGCTGGAGGGTTTTGAGGTGGCCAACAATGAGTCTGGATCTAAATCCCATTGAACACCTGTGGAAACATCTTAAAATTGCTGTTGGCAAAGGCATACTTCAAAAATGAGAGACCTAGAGCAGTTTGCAAAAGAAGAGTGGTCCAAACTTACAGTTGAGAGGTGTAAGGGCCACTTTACACACACCAACTTGTCTGTCCAACTTCTGACCAACTTGCTGGTTGCAGTGAAATCATGGACACATTGCTCCATTTTGTGACTGTGTACAATGGAACAATGTGTCCATGATTTCACTGCAACCAGCAAGTTGGTCAGAAGTTGGACAGACAAGTTGGTGTGTGTAAAGTGGCCTTCAGACACTTGTTGATGGCAATAGGAAGTGCTTGATTGCAGTTATTTATTCCAAAGGGTGTGCAAATAACTATTATGTTGAGGTGTCAACAGTTTTGTCTGGACCATTTTTGGAGTCTTGTGTGAAATTATATCCAATTTGCTTTTTTAACTCTTTTTCCCCCATACACACAAAGGAATAAACACAAGTATAACAAAACATGTTTAATTTCAATACTTTTCACTAGAAATACTTCTTTTTCTGGAACAATTTCAGTTGTGCCAACACTTTTGGCAATGACTGTATATTTGAGTCAGTGGGTTGCTTAACAGCTAATTATATATATTCATAGTATGGTGCATGTCTGTATTAAGCAGCACTGTATTGAGAGATTTCTTATTCCGGCAACAATTGTGTATATATTTTTCCCCGTTTTATTTCAGTGGCTCGGAGATCAGTGCGGCAAACTCTGTAGTGACTGAGTTAGGACATCAACATGAAGATTTGACAGGATGAAGAAAAAGGCTATAAGCAGACAACATGGAGGTGGCACATTACTGGATGTAAATATGTATTATGTATCTACACTGTATATGAGTATGCTTACAAAGACCAACCAGAAACACTGGCCAACGATCCATAAACCATCATAAATCGGCAGTCGTTTAATAGCTGGTTTACACAGATAGACCACAGTGAACGATGCCCACTGAACCATCTGTCCCATATTGTATAGCATCTCTTCTTAATATATATAGCATTGTCCCTTACTACATAATATTCCTCTTTTGTTATATATGGCACTGTCCCGTATTATATGGCGTCATGTCATTATATATGGTATCCTCCAGAAGATTCTTTAGTTCCATAGATGTGAGGTACATTCTGGTAACCAGATGCCAGAAAGAACATTTAATACCCAAAGGACTAAGCTTAAAGAATCCTACTCTGAATACCTACAATACTAATTATTTTGATTATATGTAGCGCTGTTTCTTATTACGGTACATAGTATCCTCTATTATGTATAACACTATGCTATGCATAGCTCTATATATAAGGGAAACATTCGTGTCTTTTTGCAACAGTAGATGTCTATTGAAATGACTGTGTGTACAATACATGACCTATCACATGACCTCTTAATAAAGTCATGTGGCATCGTGAGTGGCCCTCGCCCTCCAAACTGCCTGGGATTCTGGATACTTCTAATCTGCTCATGCATCAATGGTTGGAGACAAATAGTTACATTGATAATAACTTTTAAAATAATGACAGATTGCATTGACCTGCATTGGTCACTGTACAAACTGTGAACAGGATTCAGAAGGGGTGAATTTTGCATGACTAACATAAACAACCTGATGATATAATCCATGTACAGAAGATATAATCAGATTCAGTTGCAGGTCATCTGAAGATTAGAGATTGGAAACACAGTAGAGACAAACAAATTGAATAAATGCAACTCATGTGTGTGAAGAGTCTTTAGGAATTTGCTGAACTCGACAAACTGAAAAATTTACATTTAGATTTGTGTGAATCACCTATAATTACTGTTTTCATTTTGATTGTTCTAGAAAATGTTATCAGCCAGAGAAGGCTCACATGACTACGGGCATAGCTAACCAGGCATTCCCATGTTTTACAGATATCACATCCCATATTACAGATAGCATAAATAATCAGGAGGGGCTATTGTGGTCTGTTTAAAAGCAGAGGCAAGAAATGCAGCAGCCATTTTGGGGTGACTCTGGATAGCGAGAGATCATCACAGCTCACAGCAAAATTGAGATAGTTTAACAGCACAGCAGTGAAGAAGATTAAAAATGAGTAATCATAACAATGACAGCAATTAACCATTTCAAAGAAGGTTGGGTTATGAATTCAAACCAAATCTACATCGTCATTTCCACTTGTCATTTAGCATAAATATTGGATAGAATTTGATGGAGGAGCTGATCCATTGCTTGCAATGGGATCGACCCACCTATCCAGCACCACAGTTTTTCTCCTGGTTGGGTACAAGCACTAGTCCAGAGGTCTGACCTCAACATTTACCATTGAGATTAAGCCCCGGACCCCTGCTTGGGACTGAATTATGAAAAAGTCTGATGACCATTGACACTGAATAGTTAAGTATTTCGCCTGATGCAACCGGCAAAGTATGTGTAAAGCCTGGCTAATCTAAAATTAACATCCAAAAATATTCCCTTATTCTTAAAATTCATAAAAGGGACAACTATTACATATGAATCTGGGGTAGCATCTAAAATTTACACATTCACCTCAATCATAAAGTTATAAAGAAAACTTTTACTTTTACAGGATAGAAAAGATAAATTTAAAAAAATTAGAAACTGAGCATAAAAATCAATCACCTCTTCTTGTATCTGAACTTGTCCAGTATTGAGGCGCTAATGAATTGGCGTCAGCTGCAGTAACCTCAGACAACCTACGCTACGGTTATAGAGGATATCAAGGATTCAAGAAAAAAATTAATAAAAAAAATAAAAAGTGCCTAAACACTAAAAGGTAGGTAGTTCCCACTTACCTGCCTGTTGTGCCCTATGCCGTTCACTGCTGACATGGAGACCACTCCTCTCATCGATTTTACAGATTCCGCTTCCATCATGCTGACAGAAGTGGCTTTTCTACTCTGTTGACAGGCTTTATAGCTGACGTCATATTTATTGGCAGCTGGTTTCCCCAATTACATAGCAGGTAGCCAGCTATCAATCAGAATGAGGTTAGTTGTCATGCGTCTTCTACAGAGCAGAGCAGAAAAGAAGCTGTGACTCTTTTACACGGCCAGGATATCCCCGGCATGAGCGGTCTGTGACTACCTGCCTGTTACTTAGGCACAATTTTTTTTTATTTAATAAAAATCATGGACATACCCTTTAAAAAAAAAAACTGAAAGTGTCATTCAAGTTGCATCCTAGTTTCATCCATTTTTATTTTTTTCTATCCCATTTTATTAATGAGACAAGTGAAGTCAGAACTGTTTCGTAGGCTACTTTCACATTAGCAATTTTGAACACTGCAGATCATCTGCATGAGGAAACGCATGCCAAAACACATGGGAATTCTGGGAACACAACATTGATTATCTGTATGCATTCACAGAATTTTCACCATGGGAATATATTGCCGGCAAAAGGAAACCATTATATAGCGGAGAGAGAGAGTAAAAAAAAAACCTGCTGCATTTGCTTTGGTGGCCTGCAGATGGCAGTGCGTCTCAATTCACTTCCATGCATTCTTTGTGCACTTCAGGGCGCTTGCATACGAACCACGCCTCCTGAGATGCACAAAAAATGCAACATGTTGTGTTCGGAGGGTGCTGATAAAATCTGAATACAACGCATGCGAACGCATCCAAATGCAGGTACCATGCGTTCCCATGTTAAACATAGGGATGCTGTATGCATGCGTTTGGATGCATTTGCAAATGCTGCGTCCCAAACGCGAGTGTGAAACCGGCCTTGTCCAAAAACTCTTAGTAATGGATCAGTTAAAAAAGGATTCAAACTCAGATCGAACTCTGAATTACAAAGTTTGCTTTAAGTGTGTGTCATTCACTTTACATGGATCACTTTACATGGATCTCCATTAATTTCATAGGTACAGTTTCATCTGCAAAATAGAACAGGTTCTGAATCTTACAGATATCACTCTCAGATTTATGATAATAAAGGGATTATCTGGGATTTAGCCAAAAAAAATGCCTAAGTACTAATAGGCAAGTGGCTACCACTCACCTACCTATTGCGCTCAACACTTTTCGCTGACCTCAGCACCTTTGAGACCACTCCTGTCTGCGATTTTGACACTTTTGCTGACATCATGTCAACAGAGGGGTGGCTTCTCCCCTCTGTCGACGAGTGGCTTCTCTTCTCTTCTCTGTCAACAGGCATCATAGCTGATGTCACATTGATTGACAGCTGGCTCCCCCAATCAGGTGGCGATGAACCGCCTGTCCATCATCATGACGTCGGCTGTCCTGCCTCTTCCACAGAGCAGAGCGGAAAAGCCGCTCTGTGTACCCTGCTATGCTGTCCCTATCAGGAGTGGTCTGGACCCTCCCTTTGGTGAGGATGAACGGCGGTGAACGGTGTCGGCACAACAGCTACACCTACACCTATGTAGGTGACAGCTACATGCCTATTAATGCTTAGGCATTTTTTTCATATAAAAATCCCGGATAACCCCTTTAAAGGTACCTTTACACGCCGCTACAGCAGGGTGGAAACAACCGGGTTTATGAGACAAATGTATCTTGCACCGTCAAATCAACCAGAGGTAGCGGCGTGTAAAGTAGGTTGTTGCCACCCGTCACTTGCGGCACCTGTTTCAGAGCAGTGCTCTAAAACAGGTTGATTTCAACCCAATGGTAGTGGCGTCTAAATAAGGTAGGGTAAGGTTGTTTCGTCACCTAGTTAACTCCCTGGGGCGTGACACAGCCTCCGTGAAACCGCCCCCCTTCAGCGATCATTGGAGGAAGCTTCTGCTTTACGATTGGTAGTCGCTGCATAGGGCGGCATATTTAAGGAGCTGACCAGTCACACTACACATTTGCAATAGCGTCATGTATTAGCCAGCCTTCCTGCGCTGGCTGGCCAATCATGATACTATTGCATTGTCCAATCATCGTACGAGCGTCTCGTAATCCACAACTCTGGCACGCCTATGTGTTGTCCCTGCTGCACCAGGTCCTCCCATATTACCTTCTGTAGCGGCGTGTAAATGAAATAAGGTGCTCTACAGAAAGTAACTTGAGCACCCGGCGGTGCATCCAGAGATAGATTAAACCTTCTGTAGGGCACCTTGTAGCGGCATGTAAAAGCGGTATCGGGTACCGTTTGCAACCGTTGTTACGTGCTCATGCACGTGAAACACCCGGTTGTTTCCACCCTGCTGTAGCGGCGTGTAAAGGTACCTTAACAGATACAGAAATAGATCCATTCTACTCAATAGATCCAAGAGCTGTCCAATAAAATATCAGAGCACACTAGAACGTGTGAATGCGCGCGCTCTTCAAAATACGCAATGTGCTTTTTGTCTGCCAGCAAAGTGAATGGGAAATTCACTTTGCCGTGCAGACAGTGCGTAAAAATAGGATTTTATACGAAAAAGCACCTGCGTAAAAAGAATGACCTTGTCAATTCTTTACGCAGCGCTTTTTCCATAGGGGCGGCACTGTGGCATCTGATGTCACAGAGGGGAGGAAAATCCTGCTTCCTCCTCCCCTCTGTGAAACTTGTGACCGCCCATTTGATTTTGCAGTGTATTAATATACACTGCAAAATCAAAGTTAAATAAAGACAAATGCATTGAAAATAATAAAGAATTAAATACTTACCCTCCGACAGGTGTCCCGGTGTCCGGGAGCCAGGAGCCGCCGCTGGAATTGCCTGCCTGAGGACCTGTGGTGATGTCAGAGGGCGTTCCGGTCTTGTGATACGCACAGGGGAACGCATATCCGGTTCTTGTGTGTGCAGCCGGCAGCTGGGATATACTTCAGGTATCCATAGGGATGCATAGGCAGGCGGGGCATTGTGTTACATTCTGTTAATGCTATGCGCTGCACCTTCCAGAGACTAAGTTCATGATTCGGTCCCCTGTGCGTGATGCAAATTGCACTTCCCGCAGCCCTCTATGTAGCTGGTATCCAGAGAACACAGCGGGTTGCTAGGGGCCGCTTTCGCCGCTATGCAGCCTGCGTGAAAGCTGCGTAGTGAGAAAAATATTCTAAGTTTTCTGCAAACAACGCAGGGAACTTAGAATATTGCAATTGTGACTCTAGCCTTAGATGGATTCGCCAGTTTATATGCTGACACAAATCAGACCCTACCCTAACACATCTCCTTTAAGTTTTAGAAAACTCCAACCAGATCTGAATGCTAGAAAAAAGAAAACCAACTGGAGCTATGAGAGTGATCATGTTATTTGTATGTATGACTTCTAGTGCTGTTCTCAATCTCTGGCGTGTATTGGATTTACACTAAACACCATGCACTCTATGTGACCCTTACTGGATAATAAAATAAAAGAAAATGCTTTTATCCCAGTGTGTAAGTAACATAGAAACACGTATTCACAATATATGTTATCCCAGTGTGTAAGTAACATAGAAACACTTATTCACACACATAATACAGGTATACATGTGATAACTCCAATGTCATGTTTGAAACGTATTATATTCCAATATACTGGTAATCACAAGGAGATGTGCTTAAAAGTTCTTGGGCTTAGTTATTTCCTCCCTTCAATGTAATAGAGAAAGTTATCACCTTCCAGACCTCTCCAGGATTGCACAATGAGGTTTTATGATGTTATATTAGTGGTACCACAGAAGTGAATCCAGAAAACAATAAAATATTCTCATGCAATAGACGATTTTATGTGCAGTTACACTTCATTATCCATGCAATTTAACATGGCTTCACTGCATAGCAATGTGAGCATTTTCCAAATGATTTAGCAAGATGCATTAATGATCCACTGAAGATGAGTGTTGACCCTATGTAATGGATGGTAAATTGACAATCCTGAAGCACTCCATCTGCCTCATTCAGACTGACCAATCTCTTTAAATCACCGGCATTGTCATTTTTACGATGCAGAAAATTCTATTGAGGCCAGAGGACTGTGAAATGTCATATAAAAAGTATTAAGGGAAAATAAAATAAAGTTGCAGTCACATAAATTAGCATTTCTGAAGAGGTCTTTGGGCGGTGATGCTATTTTCGCTATGACATAAACCAGATCTTTCTCAGGATGTTCATGATGATGACAATGATGATGAGAGTAATACCTTAATAGAAACCATTACAAATAATGGCAGGTTTATTTCTCACAGACAAAAACAAGCTGATATATTTAGGATATGAGTAAAGAGAATCTGTCAGCAGGTTTTTGCTATGTAAACTGAGGACTACACGCTGTATGGGTTAAATAACAAAAGTCACCTTTGACTTTCTTTTCAGGGTGTGTGCTATCGTTTACATAAATTAAAGATTTTATCACCTGGAGATTACCATTACAGAACTACTTTGTCAGTCTGACACAACGCCTGCTGTGATTGACACCTCACTGTCAATGGACTATGTCTATAGGAAGCCTGGTATATGCAGAGGTAGCACTCCAAAATGTGCTACAAACCTAAAGGTACCATCACACTCTACGATATCGGGAACGATATCGCTGATACATCACGGTTTTTTGATCGTTCAAACGACATCGTTAGTGCGTTGCTGCGTGTAAACGTGCAATGTTGAAACGAGAAATCGTTGTATCGTTCATCAAAAATTTGAGCTCCTGACCTCAAATTAATCGTTAGTCGTCCAATTAACGTTGTCAACTTGCAACATCGTGAAGTGTGACACCTTTTGAACGATGTTGTTCAATATTCTCCTATTCCTGCCGCTTTGTATCATCATTCACTAAGTTGTTCGCAAAGTAGCTGGCGCGTTGCCAAATTTAACATTGTTAACGGTATCCATGCGTGTGGCACCGCACCAACAATGTCGAAACGACAGCGGTCACGTGACATCATTAGCGATGTCGTTCACTAGATCATAGCATGTGTCTGGTACCTTAAAATGAATTATTTGTATTGTGACAGAACAGCTGAAGCCAGTTATCTAAACCTCGTTAATTTAGATTACATCATGCTGCTCTCAGGTAGGGTTGTAAAAAAATGCTGACAAACTCCCTTTAATGTTAGAAATTAACCCCTGCAGTGCGAGTTATAAGGAAGACTTTTTTTCTAATCTTTTACATTATAATTTTTAAATACATTATATAATAGAAGATACTTACAGAGAGCCTGTCATGTTCCCAAATGCTATTATTTTTAAACAAATTGGAAAGAACTCATTTTGCCGTTTTATGCTTTCATTTAATTTTAATAAAATATCCGATGTGGATCAGTGTTTACAAGTGATTTGTGATACTTAACACCATTAATAATTTTACCTCTATACAAGTCACTAGTGCGACCACACTTAGAATACTGTGTACAATTCTGGTCTCCGGTGTATAAGAAAGACATAGCTGAACTAGAGCGGGTCCAGAGAAGAGCGACAAAAGTCATTAGAGGACTAAGGGGTCTGCAATACCAAGACAGGTTATTAAACTTGGGGTTATTTAGCTTGGAAAAACGAAGGCTTAGGGGTGATCTTATAATAATGTATAAATAAATGAGGGGACAGTACAGAGACCTTTCTAATGATCTCTTTACTCTTAGGCCTGAGACGGGGACAAGGGGGCATCCTCTACGTCTGGAGCAAAGAAGGTTTAATCATAATCACAGACGCGGATTCTTTACTGTAAGAGCAGTGAGACTATGGAACTCTCTGCCACATGATGTTGTAATGAGTGAGTCACTACTAGCATTTAAGAAGGGCCTGGATGCCTTTCTTGATAACTATAATATTACCAGTTATACATACTAGATTCTTTGATAGGGCGTTGATCCAGGGAATTAGTCTGATTGCCGTATCTGGAGTTAGGAAGGAATTTTTTCCCCAATGTGGAGCTTAGTGTTGCCACATGGGTTTTTTTTGCCTTCCTCTGGATCAACATGTTAGGCTATGGGTTGAACTAGATGGACTTAAAGTCTTCCTTCAACCTTAAAAACTATGTTACTATGTTACTATGTAACAACCCTCTCCCTAGAAAGATAGTAGAGAAAGGTTCCACTTGTTTTAGGTTAATGTGTGGGATGATGGCAGTATTTATTCCTCTCTCCTTTGTGTTGTATAGGAGTTATTGCCTAAGGATTAGATGGACACACTATGTCTCCAAAAACAACCCAGCGCAATCTCCCTCAATATGTTTAGGTATGTAGACACTCACACTGCCTAATACAGTCAGATAGTCTGCTCACACCCCACTGTCATAAGTCCTAAAATCGTGGTACAGTATGATATGCACAGTTCATGATCCAACGATGTGGTATAATCCCGCCCTACGCGTTTCGTCTCTGTTGTTCAACCAGAGACTCGTCAGGGGCACTTATGTTTGGATCCTTTTCAATATCACATAATGTAGTCGTCTTGATATGTTAACCCTTGTTGGTAGTACTGGATAGACCGCCTTTGTCTATTGATCCTCGTCTGAGCAGTGACTGTCAGGATTTGTTTGTAGGAATGGTCCACTTCATGAGCAGTTATGCTGTTGTTGATCTCAGAAGAGAGAGGTCGCTCTATCGTTACCCTCGTGCGTCAGAGACAATTTGATATCTAGTAGTGGTCTTTTGCTTCCCTTTCGTTGTTCCTTTTTACAATACTTCTGCTCCACAGTGTCACAGGAACCCTCCTTTCTGGTCTCAATGGACATATATTCCCTGCTCTTCTCTGGACTAGAATTCCAGAAGCGTCTTTTGGCATATAGGTTTCACCTTTAACCATACAGTCATCTCATATATGTAGGTTTAAGGTATATAACCATCCAATTCAGAAGATATGGATCAGGAAAAATTCCCTCTCTCCTTTTTAGACACCTTTTTGTTGTTGTTCATGCGGCTCATCAGGGGTTAAGTCCTGTCAGGGGCCTCTCCCAGGCTGTTGTGCCGTGCTGCCCTCTCCTTTCTTGTTTACTGATAGTGTGCACTGATATGCTGCTGAGTTGGTTGTCAGTCAATGTGCTAGGGATCAACTACAGTGCCACTCACTGTGAAAGCAGCAATGACTGATGTCCTTTTCCTCCCAGTAGATAGGCCTTCAGTGTGATGGCCGGATAACTAGTAAGCTATTACAGATTGATTCCATATCTGTAGGTTGTTAGTATCTAAGAACTTGACAAATTCCTTTTAAGTGGCTGGTCCAAAGTACAGGGTGGGCCATTTATATGGATGCACCTAAATAAAATGGGAATGGTTGGTGATATCAACTTCCTGTTTGTGGCACATTAGTATTTGGGAGGGGGGAAACTTTTCCAGATGGGTGGTGACCATGGCGGCGATTTTGAAGTTTGCCATTTTTGATCCAACTTTATTTTTTTCAATGGGAAGTGGGTCATGTGACACATCAAACCTACTGAGAATTTCATAAGAAAAGCAATGGTGTGCTTGGTTTTAATGTAACTTTATTCTTTCATAAGTTATTTACAAGTTTATGACCACTTATAAAATGTGTTCAAAGTGCTGCTCATTGTGTTGGATTGTCAATGCAACCCTCTTCTACCACTCTTGACACACTGATAGCAACACCACAGAAGAAATGCTAGCACAGGCTTCCAGTACCTGTTGTTTCAGATGCTGCACATCTCATATCTTCACAGCATAGACAATTGCCTTCACATGAGTGATGACGCAAACTTTTTTGTGAATGGTGAAGTTAACAAACAAAACCACCGCTGTTGGTCTGACACTAAACCACAGTGGATAGATCTCTCCAAGACTGTTGTAACACAAGAATTGATGGTATGGTGTGGTATATGGGGTACAAAGATAGTGGGCCCATTGTTCAATGGAAACCTCAATGTCACTAGATATGTGAATCATGTAGCAATTTCAGATATCCAGTGGCACTGTTTCCATTGATGAAGGATGGCCCTACTTGCAATCAGCTACAGAAAATCCAACATATTTGAAAACATTTGCAACTCTGTGGTGCAGTCGCTGTAGGGACAGCATAGAAAATCATTAGAAGTAATGACACATTGCGACTCAATGAGTTGCCGTTTAGATCTAGCCTGAAGATTAAACTAGTTTTGGAAAGAACTTTCTATAAAGGTTATGAATAAATTCTAACACTGTGAAAAGTACAATAATAAACTATGTGGTTCAATTCAGTGAGCTTCTTAAACTTGGACAGTGTTAATGCTCTGAGGCCCAAATGAAGAATTGTTCATGTTCAACATAAAGTCATCATAAATCTCTGACTATTTACGGTCTCACTTTTGAATGTGCTACGAGATCTCATCTGTTCTGCACTAATGCTTCAATCTAAGTATCAGTTAAGCTGTCAAAGCCCACTAGTTTTCATGTCCCTCAACTCACCACATGGAATTGTTATTAATCCTTCAACAGCTTAGAGCAGAGGTTTATTCCCAGAGAAATCATCAATTAAAGCAAAAACATTGTTTATTTACCTTTAAATCATCAATGTTTTTTTCTGGACAGGTAGATGAAAGCATATACCAATATCTCTATTAATCATCATCTATTACCGTACTCATAGAAAAATGAAAAGACTATATCCTCATTTCTTTTTCCATGAAAGCCTCTACACATTCCAATCAAAGGCACTTCAAAGCTCAAATTTTACTGGAAGAATGTGATACATTGAAAGGCACTTGCTCTACTGATATGTTGTCCATGTACTACATAAACATGCATGGTCAGCTATATAAAACCTTCAATATAAAACATTATAGATGATGGTCCTGTGTGGGCATCAGTCCTGAAATCACTATGCTTCCTAACAGGGTAATTAATATTAGGTTTGAAAATCATTTATTTAAAAAATGTTATTTTACCTTTATTTTATACATGATAATCACGAGTAAAGAAGGAAAATTATTTATTTTTATTTTTAACTTCTTTCAAAAGATGGACATAACTAAATGTCCAAATAGCAAATGATTTCCTGTAACCAGGCGCACAGATATGTTTCAGAGATTGCACAAGCATAAGCGTTGTGTCTGTACCATCTGCAGCAGGAGCCAATGGTTCTACATATTAAGCTCTGCTGCGTTTGCTGGAAATATAGATAATTTCAATCCCATTACTTTAACGTCTGTCACGATGACCATGGAATAATGGGGAACCAGGGTGACGAATCTGCTCTCAAGCTAGGGAACCTAATGCTATTCCTGTCTCAGGGTACTCCTAATGGTGGAGGAGTCTGAGTTTATTTTCCTAGCCCTGCTCCTGACCAGTCCTGATCTTATTCCCACTCCCCCTCCACCTTGGACATGGGAGTAATGAAGCCCACAGATAAAGACAGACAAGGGAAAATTAAAAGTCAGTCACAAAGAATGCACACACAAAGGTAAAGACAAAAAGAGTAGCAGGAGGAAAAACAAGAGCAGGAAGGAAGCTACAGAAGAACTCACCAACTGCACCAAGTACATAGAAAAACTTTCTCCAGCGAGTCTGGGACAGCACACCTCACAGACCAAAATATGATAAAATCTAGCTGGCACGGTTAGAAGGATTCCACCATCATACTTAGGAGGGGAGCTGCTGTGATAGGCCTCCCAACAACATGTGATAATAGTAGCAAATACACCAGCAGAGATGAACTCTTTCTAGCCTTCCTATGAATCAGCAAACAGCAGGTTGATGTCCAAGTTTGCCTGTGTTGATCCCAGACACCAGAGACATCATCAGATGGAGCGTCAGAATTTCCAATCTGAACAGAGCCCAACGGTGCCGTGACAGTCGACGAAATTTGTGCAAAACACCATGTGACTACTCCTCAGGAGAGGAGCAAGTATATGAAGAGTTTAAAAAAAGATCACTGCCTTTGACAGCCCATCAGCATTCCAGGTTTGTGCGATGATGGGGTGCCAATGTATTGCTATGGCAATCAGAGATCTAACCATTGCTTCAGTGTCTGCCATAACCTTTAACCTATCAGACAAGCAGGTAGTACAGTGTACTATCAATACGACTAAAAGATTGAATATTCAAGTCCCCATATGGTACTAGTGGACATTATTAAAATATCACAGCATTAATTATAAAAAAAAATGTTTATTTAGGAAAAACTACAATGTCCCACAAAAATAACTACCTATACAACACATCGTCATGTTTATCACAACCCATACTACAAAACTATTATTGTTTATCCTGTACAGTGCATGCTGGAGACTGGGGGGGCTGGCCTGTAGGAGTCTGGGGAGGGCTTGTTGGAGAGTGGGTTTAAACAACCAGTTGTGACATTTACACCCAAGCTCCAAAACAAGCACACCACACCTCTGATCAGTGGCATAGGCTGCTTCTCCAGATGCAGAAAGGTGATATCTATGTAACAATGCTGACAGAGTGTAAATTGCAAGCTGTCAGCATTTTGCAGCCTAGATACACACATAAATTATACAAAAAGCCTGGACAACCCCTTTAACAATAACAATGGACAAGATAAAGATTCCCAGCTCACATCAGGACTTCAAGACCTCAGGTACCTTCAGCTGTACCACAAGCAATGTGGTGTACTTAATTATATGTACCAAATGTAAAAATGGGGGTATGTACTGTATGTAGGGGAGAAAGGACAAAAGTTTAGAACAAAGATGAACTCTCATTGCCACAGAATTAAAGAGAAAAGCATGTCTCCTCATTCTGGCTAAACATTTTTGTAGTCTGGATCACAGGACCATGAACATGACATTTCTGGTATTGAAAGGAAGAGTCAAATCTCAGAGAGACAGTGAGAATTTTTAGGTCACAGCATGAGGCTCTCATGAGTGTGCCACGATTTGATGTCACCTATGGGGGACCTGAGGTCAAAAGGTCTCAGAATTAAATCAATTGCTGGCTTTCTGTGGAGCTCACTTCATGGTTTTACCAATGTGCTTCCTTTTCTATGCTGAAGGGGTTGAGAACCATTTCACTGTTTGATGAGTATTTCACTAGCCTTCATCTGTAATTATTCTTTACTCTTCGATTCCTCTATATTTACTCAGACCTCATTTCATACTGGTGATAGAATTTGTATACTTACCCGTTGTGATCTTGCTGTTGTTCTGGTGTGGTTTTGTTGCTGCAGCAGAAAATCTTTTATTTAGAGATCCTCTGAAACTCTGCTATATCTGTTGCCTTGCCTTGGTTCTCTGTGTGTTTTCTTGGTCTTCAGCCCCTTCACTCCCTTTGGGGGGAAGATGGAACATCTAGGTGAGTAACATCAAGGAGCCTAGTAAGGTACTAGACCCAGGTATACCCACCTTCAGGGTTAATCTTGGGGACAGAGATAAGCCTAGGATTTCCTAACTGAGGGGACAGCTCAGATATACACAATACCTATATACACTATAACTGCTATTGTAGCACCTCAGGGTATGGGAACTCGGATGTCTGGGCCTCTTTCTCTCCAAACGGGGAATGTTGCAGGTGGTCTGTCCAGATCTGTGGCCCCGGGGGACAGCCCTAATAGAAGTGGGTGTTTTTGGTACTTACAAGGGATTAAAGTGTCTCATGACGCCACCTGTAGTACCTGGTGACTAGACACCAGCGTCGCCGCAGTCCTCCGGAGGGTGATGGTATTGCGGCTAGGGTGGAGCAGCTCCCTACAGGTAGAGCTAAGCCTCCGGGGCAGTGTTACCTGTTGCCAGGACAGTGCAGACCGCTGAGAAAGGTCAATGAAGCAGAACTGAAACACAGAGGAAATTCACTCTTCCAGGTACTTTACTTGCAAAAACTGATCACGATGGTGATACAGCTCACAGTACTGCCCGCAGGACGGCCGGCCAGGTAGTCGCAGCAGAATGCAGAATCTGTGGAAGTCTCTGGTGGTACCTCCTTGGATCTACCCTTGGGATAAACACCCTGAGGACGTCTTCGGAGCCGGGACAAGTACGGTCGGAGGGTGAACACTCCAGGCCGTGTTGTCAGACCCATGCACTCCGGGTGAACAAGCCAGGACCTTTCTGTCTGGGCTACTTCTCTCTCTAACCCTCTTTTGATGCCCCCTTTCTCTCTCCGTTAAACTCCCGTTCTCCGTCTTTCCTCGGGGAAGACACTCCTGAAGACTCCTCGTGTGATCTACCTTGCTCCTCTCTCACTTCCCACTCTCCAACTCTCCTTTTTGGGACCTCCCACCGGTTGCATTGGTGGGTGTGTGTTGGGATCAAATCCTTCCACAGTTTTCTGCATTCTACTTGCGACAGGGATAACCACACACTCATATTTGGGTGCAGTACCCCACTTGCGACACCTGACCAGTGGGGCACCACACTATCACACTATCACACTGAAACACATGCAGCCAAAACATGTTGCTTTTAAAGAATTTTTTTGTCTAGTTTGTAATACCTTCTCTTTTTATATGAGAATAAATTTCCAAAAAATACAATTTTAAAGTGAGTTGGAAGTTACTTTATCTTCTTTCAGTTGAAGAACTACAGTAGTCTGTACAGGAACTGGCTAGCTGGAATTGGGGCAACAGAGATACTGGTATCCTACGTATGTGTGAAAGAGTCAGCTGCAGTGAAGGATAGACACTGCTATCACCTATGTACAGGGGCTGCCGTACTTGAGACAGTGGTTCCAAAAAAATTCCTAATCTGTCAATCAATATATTTAATTTTGCATTACAAATACAGTAATTGTTTGTATAATCAATAAGACAAAATGTATAAAAAAAAAAATATACAGCATCTTGCATTTAAAATCACCTTTTCCATTTTATTTGACTTTACTGACGGCCACATGAGGGATGTAACAATCATGTGATTTCTCACATCTTTGAAGCCACCATAGTACTATATATCATCTTCATAATTCTATACAAATTTTTAAAAAGGGCACACAAAGCCATTGTTGTAGTATGCAAACATTTTTGAGGACCCAATGAATATCTTTGTTTTAAATGTAAATTAAATATATAGTAATATTTGTATGACTATGACTACAATAAAACCCTATATTGAATGTCTAATTTCTAGCAAGTTTAATCTTTAGAAGTTAAATCAAATTTGCTTGTGGCACTAAAACCTAAACTTCTTCAGTGATGGATTCAGTGAAGTGGTCTTAAGCATACAAGGAGGTCAGGACCTTTAGATTAAGATGCTGAAGAAACAATTCAGTGTTGCATTACTATAATTAATTTTCACCAAGTGGAATGATCTTTGGGTTAAATGTGTTGAGCCATGCTCTTAAAAGATATAATCTGTATTTATAGAGATAACAAGATCTTTTTAGCGGTTTGCTGCCTGGAGCTTGATCTTTTTTTTAAAGACCTCTTCAAATTGGATAGCAGCATTCTTAAGAATTGAAAATGCATTCGAAAGTCTTATTTTCCGTATACATACTATGAACTACTCTTACATTGTTTTACAGAATCACAATATACTTTATGACAGCTATATTTTTACACTGAAATATCATATGAAAAACACATTTAATTCAGCTGATAAGAAGAGTTGTTTTAAGGTCAAAAGTAATAACTGCTTTCAATGTCAAATTAAATGGTACTATGACCAAAGACAAAAAGAATTCCTCAATGAAAATAGAGAAACTTTTTTGTAGTTGTTGTTGTTTTCTACATTAAGAGGGATCAGTTTTCACATCTGTCTGACATTCCTCAAATCCACAAACACAAGGTTAAATTTAATAGAAAGCCAATTAAAATTTAGTACTGTTTGAAAAAAAAACATGTCAAATCAAGGATTGCATGCTAATCTCATGCAGATGTAGTCCTTGGAAGACTGTACAGCCAGTAAAATGATAAGTAACTTCACTGCCGAAAAGTGATGGTAACCAATTTAACAAAAAATTAAAGAAAAAGAATTGCTCTTTTGGCGCCATTTTCTACAATCCGTAGCATTCTCATTTTTCAGGATCTGGGGCTGTGATGGCTTATTTTTGCGTCTTGAGCTGATGTTTTTAATGATACCATTTTTGGGCGGATGCACTCTTTTGATTGACTGTTATTGCATCTAATTGCAATGCTGCGGCGACCAGAAAAATGTAATTTTGATGTTTGGACTTTTTTTTCCGTAAGGGTAGGGACACACTTCAGTTCCAGATCAGTTTTCCTGATCAGTGTTCATCAGTTTGGGTGCCAAAACCAAGAGTGACTCCAAAACCCACCACAGGTGTCAATCTTTCAATTATACTTTTTCTCTGCAGGGTTCACTCCTATTTTTGGCACACAAACTGATGAACACTGATCAGGAAAACTGATCAGGAACTGAAGTGTGTCCCTACCCTTATGCAGTTTACAGATCTGATTAATTGATTTTATATTTTGATAGAGCATTTCTGAAAGCAGCGATGCCATATCTGTGTATTTTTCTTTTTTTTTAATAATTTTATTTTCAATGGGGCAACAGGGGGTGATTTGAACTTTTGTTTTTTTTCATATTTGAAAAAACTTTTTATTTGTATTTTTTCCTATTTTTACACTGCTTGGGGCACCTCAGCATTACTCTGTCCAATTGCTTCTCCTGTTCACAGACGTGCTGCTGCGTTCTGCGCCGTGACCCTTTCCATGGTGCTTTGGATCGCACTGCCTGTGATTTGGATTGTGCTGATCTGATCGGTGCTGTTAGCTACACGTGTCAGATGATCAACTCAGCTTACATGTGTGGGGAATAATGCATGATCAGCGCATGAGATTGCATCAGATGGAGGGACACGGCCAAAGGCGTACTATTATGCCCTTGGTCATGAAGGGGTTAAGGTATCACACTTATACTAGCAAAAAATATGAAGGATAATTATAAGAGATGGCCAGTTTAAGTTAGGCCAGGGTCACACATGGCAGCCGTTTTTGCCTTAGATCTGTTTTTGGGATCTTTTTAGCCATTTTTTTTTCTAAGTCTAATAACGCATATGCGTTAACACATATGTCAATGTGTTTTTCAAAAACGCATGTGTTTTTGTTCAGCATCCCAATAAACTCAGCTAGCAGTGTTTTTAGCCAGGGTCACACATATCAATCCGTTTTTTTGAGGCTTTAGAAAAACGGATCCTTTAAATTTAGGGTGCCAATAGGGTCTCCTGAGCTCCTGGACTTTTTTGGACTCAGTCATTTTTCCACCAAAAATGCATATGCGTTAACGCATGGTGCCTATATGTGCCATGCGTTAACGCATGCATCTCCCATAGGTCTTCATGTTAAAAAAACCGCATGCGTTTTTTTAATGCACCCAAAAATGCTGCTAGCAGCGTTTTTTGGGATGCTGAACAAAAACGCATTCGTTTTTGAAAAACGCATTGACATATGCGTTAACGCATATGCGTTTTTGGACAGAAAAAAAATGGCTAAAAAGATCCCAAAAACGGTTCTAAGGCAAAAACGGCTGCCATGTGTGACCCTGGCATTTGGGTGCATGGGGCCCTATGGGAGACTATGGGGTACATATAGGCACCATGCGTTAACACATATGCGTTGTTGGTGAAAAAATGACTAAGTCCAAAAAACAGCCAGGACCTCAGAAGACACTTTTGGAACCCTAAATTTAACGAAACCGTTTTTCTAAAGCCTTAAAAAAGTGGATTGGTATGTGTGACACTGGCCTTATTAAGTCATCCTTAACTTGTAAAGAGAAAAAGAATGTAAAGTCCAAAGACAGCATGCATCAGCCAACATACTTTTAATATTCTCTGGGGACTGAGCCACACTGTAGACTAGTTGTACAGACAGGTTCCCTGTGGCTTCTCCCTACCCGCTGCCCACTGATATTGACAAATCTCTGCCTACATGCGCATATAGGTACAGACCTGTCACTGTCAGTGGGCCAGGGGAAGCTGCTCACATTGCACATTGAAAATTTCACATTGCAGTCAATACAATGTTGTCAAGGCAATGATGCACGTTGTGGTGCTGAACACTGAAGGTGAGACAGGGCTTCAGCACCACACAGCGTGGACAGCTCCCCATAGGCAGTAACAGAGCACAAGCTTTTACAGTGGAAATATAAAGCCGACAGCTCTTTTAACCCATTTTACAGAATAATTAACCCCTTCACACACATGGTGTAATGACATCATGTTTGCAGAGAGTGAGGACACTCTCAACATACATGGTGCCACTACACCAGCTTCATATTAACCCCTTCATCACCGGGATTTGAGCTGCATCGGCATCCTTTGCGCATGCAGCGCAGAGGATGCTGATGGGGTTAATCACTAAAATAACCCCGGAATACATTATTTTACAACAATCATCATTGTATTAGCTAAACATCTTGTACCGCTGCTGTCACAGCAGTACAAGATGATAGCTAACTGTACGGGCACAGCGGTGGAAATTTAAACATGGGTGCGAGTATCGCACCGTGTAGTGTATGGGTGCGAAATTTTCTCGTACCAATAGACTTCTATTGCCCACATGCACATTAGAATTGCGTGCAGTCGCAGCATGCTGCGACTGCACTCTCTTCTGACTCGCAATGTGAGTTAGGTGCGGGGGACTTGCACCAGTGTGCCCTGCCTGATAGGGCAATACTGGTCCGAGTGCAATACGAGTTTCCCTCGCATTGCACTCGTGCGAGTCCCTCGCCCAGTGTGCCTTCAGCCTTACGCTCAGCCTAAATGTGATCCTAATCAGAAGACGTGTAAAAAAAGTATCCTTTTATACATCAGATATTTCCAGTTTACTTGCTTTATCTTTTGTGTGCTTCCTACATGTTAAAGTGAATAGGCAATGTCCTAACTACTGCTTGGCATATGCACATAGTAGAAAAATCACTTGCAAATTCTAGATTGTTGCAAGAAAAAAATTGTGCAACATTTGTATGCTTTTACCACTTTTTTGTTGCATCTTTGTGTATGTATTTGATGTGTTTTATGCACTTTTTCTATTTACGGTATTTGAATGGACGAAAAATGTTTCAAAAATACTAAAATAATTGACATATTACAAATGTAAAACTGCTTCAAATATGCCAGGGAAAAATAAGCAGCATGAGATTTCAGAAGTCTCACTCACTTTACTGTTACAGTAAACTGCTGGGTTTCTTGGAAGCAAAAACATGTGGGAAAAGCATTTTTTTTGCAAAATACCATGAAGAATGTAAATCAAAACTGCAATATTTAGTATTTATTGCACTTTATGTAATTAAATATGAACCTCTTTAATAATAATAATGATTACATTGCAAAAATATATTCTTTTTTATACAAATAAATTGCAAATTGACAAGTGATCCCAAAATACATTTATGTGCTTAAAGGGAACCTGTCACCAGGTTTTTGCAACCTAATCTGAGAGTAGCATAATATAGGACCCGAGATCCTGATTGCAACGATGTGTCACTTACTGGGCTGCTCAGTGTAGTTACCATAAAATCACTGTTTAATCATCTGGAGATTATCATTACTCTAGTAGTCTGGCAGTCTGGCATATTAACAGACTGCTACATCTGTAGCAGAGAAAACACTAATTTTATCAATAGGATAGCAAGCAGCTCAGTAAGTGACACATCGCTGGAATCAGGGTCTTTGTCTTTACATTATTTTGCTCTCAGATGGAATGGCAAAAACCTGGTGACAGGTTCTCTTTAAACTATAATTGATATAACAAATCTATAGTGTAGTCATTGTTGCCCATCAATTAGGACATACAGACCCAGGGTTATAACTTATTCAAGTGTTATTGTGGGTTGTCTCTATTCCTCCATCGATCCATAGGAATATACTTTATAAGCTTTACTCAAAGTTAGTAGGACCTCGTTCATTCTATTTTCCCCAATTAACTACATGAAACTTTTCTTATGTTGTCCATTTTAGGATATCATTCTGTCGTACATCAGAATCAGGCTTGTCATCATTAGTTGTCATGGAAGGCAAACCTTTGTGAAGAATGAGTATGAAGAACAGTCAATGCTAAAATTAAGGTTAGAGATGAAGGATGAGAGACAGGATAATTAGAGGTGAAAGAACGCAAATGATAAGTGACATTAGCAGACATAAGTGGTATGTGATGAAGGAATTGTCATGAAGGGAAGGAACTCCACAGTGGGAGTAAAGTGATGGGTACATCTGCGACATGACAACAATTGAAATTGATTTACTGAATGATAGACATGCACCAGATCAAACTTCACTTTTTAGATATATTAGTAGAAATGAACTATTCAGTCCTCCAGGATACCCAACTGCCAAAATATATACCTTGGGAGTAAATTCTGAAAAGGTTCCACTCCAGGGAAGCCCAGCCAACCATCTGTGCCTCTTTTCATGACAGAGAACTGTATAGGAATGTCTCATTGTTAACATATCAAGCTTCGTTATTTCGTTCTCAATGACACTCATTACATTTGCTGTAATTTGTTCTTTAAAGGTAACTTGAGAGCTGATACATGCTGCACGACCCATAGGCAGTATGTATCAAGTACTGGCTGCATGACCTCAGACATACTTTGCGGAGATCATACAGCCATTCTCCGATACATGCTATCCGTGGATTGGGCAGCATGTATCAGCTGTCAAGTTCCCTTTAACCCACTTTACTTTTCATAGCTTTATTTTTAAAACAGACGTGATTGTGATAGTTTTCAACTAATTGGAATGCATTGGGACTATGATATAATGCCTAGAACATTGGGGCAATATAAACAATTAAATGCAAACGATCCAAGTATTTCCAGCTCACCCTCTCTGGTGCACAATCGAGTGCTTGAAATAAATGTCCCGAAGAAAGATTTGGCCAGCACTCAGGATGTCCAAAAACAAAATGGATTTATTTAATTTAAAACAAAAATTGGCATAGACAAAAAATATCACAAATAAGGGCATGACAAGGAGCCGGAGATCCTCTTCCATCTCCTGCTCCTTGTCATGCCGCTGTTTGTGATATTTGTTGTCTACGCCACTTTGTATTTTACATGGAATAAATTAATTACCGTATATACCTGAGTATAAGCCAACCCAAGTGAGGCCCCTAATTTTACCCTTAAAACTGGGGAAACTTATTGACTCGAGTATAAGCCTAGGGTGGGAAATGCAGCAGGCCCCCATCCTGGTATATAGTCCCTCCTCACTGATATATAGCCCCTCATCACTATATATAGCCCCTCATCCTGGTATATAGCCCCTCATCACTGTATATAGCCCCTCATCACTGTATAGAGCCCCTCATTACTGGTATATAGCCCCATCACAGGTATATAGCGGCCTCATCAATGGTATATAGCACCCCTATCACGGATATATAGCCCCCATCACATGTATATAGCCCCTCATCACTGTATATAGCTCCCCATCACAGTATATAGCTCCTCATCCTGGTATATAGCCCCTCATCCTGGTATATAGTGTCCCCATCATGGTATATAGCCCCCATCACTGGTATATAGTGCCCCATATAGCACCTCCATCATTGTATATAGCCCTCATCATTGTATATAGCTCCCATCAGTGGTATAAAGCACCCCATAATTCTATATAGCCTCCATCACTGTTACATAGCACCCCCATCATTGTATGTAGCACCCATCACTGATATATAGCGCCCTCATTATTGTATATAGCCCCCTTCACTGGTATATAGCATCCCCATCACTGGTATATAGCTCCCCATCATTGTATATAGCCCTCATCACTGATATATAGCATCCCCATCACTGGTATATAGAGCCCCCATCATTGTATATAACCCCCATCACTGGTATATAGTCCCCATACTGGTACTCATAATAAAATGATAAACATTTTAACTTACCCCCTGACGCTTCTGTGTACTGCATCTCAGCCAGAGGTGGGGGTAAGGAGGGGGCACTACCCAGTACCCACAGATCAGCATCCAACACCGCTCCAAGCCAGGGGATCTGGGTGTACCCTATTTAGGGAGGGCCCCATCTCAGGCTGGAGGAGGAACTAAGTAGAAGGTGTGGGTGGAGGAAGTAGATTAGAGTAGGACACTTGGAAGTAGAGGAAGTAGAGAGAATGTGAGGAAAACATCAGTTAGTCCGTAGGCAGTGAGTGAGAGGGGGTTGGAGAGAGAGACATCACACGGACTGGAGTGGAGAGGAGCTCATCAAAGGATAGAAGTAGCGAGAGAAGAGACGTAGGAGCCGGTGAGGGTCTCCAGAGACAGAGAAGGGTCTTAGAAGCATGGGAAAGGAGGGATCCACCTGTGGCGCCCCTGCGGGTATTAGCCACAGTATAAGATCATAATAGTTGCACTCACTTAGAAAGCCATGCCACTGCACTACCACCTTTGGCCAGTAGGGGGAGCTCAAGAGACACCAGAGACTTCCCTAGAGATAAAACACTGGTCTGAGGTAAATATTCAGACAGTTGGAGCCAAGAGCTCAGAGTGACAGGAGCTGCATTGAGTTCCTGAGGACTGACTGACAATTTCCAGGGCCAAGCCATCGGTCTGAGGAGGAGAAAACTGATAAGAGAAACACTTTCAGAACCGGGTAGCATCATTATCTACCCTAGATAAAAAGCGCAGATACGGATACCGGATCCGTGGCTGCATTAGCTATATACAATACAGCAACCGGAAAAACGTGAGGTAACAACAAGCTTCACAGGGCCAGACACAGCAACATACTAAGAGTTCAGCAGTACTCCCGGAGGGGGTAAGCAGAGAGAGACAAAGGACTCAAGTTGCCTGTTGAGTGGGACCCAGAGAGGACAGATTTGGGCCGGCAGCGAGTTCACACACGGCAGCAGGGCCACATAGACAGCGCAAGCAGGAGGTAAAGGACCCGGTGGGGCCTGAGCAACTGAACCCCTATTGCAGACTCCGGAGACGGGACTTGTTGTATTATAGTTTGGTTGAAAGTAAACCAGTTAAACCTCATCTGTGCCTCAGCCTCTGATTTAACAGCTACCATCTATCCAGGATTGGGACCATCACCGCTGAGAGAATTTGCTGTGAATCAAGTAAGTGTCTGTGCCCTTAACATCTCCTCACCATACTTTCATCTTCATCCATCATTAACTTTAACATCACCTGTCCAGGGACCCTACAGCCCTACCCGGAAAAGGGCTATACCATCTCAGCTGCCTCTCACCATCATCCCCTGGCCAGTACAAGGCAGCGGTGGCCATATATAGCCACATTATTCTGGGTGGCGTCACGACAATAACATCTACAAATATTATAAATTATATAAACTTCTAAATCCCCTGTAAATACCCCCTTTTAGGAGTGTGCCAGCCTGGGGCCACGGCCTGGGTCCAGCCACCAGTGACTTCCCCCAAGGAAAGGGACCCTGCGCCGGGTATCCCGGTCCCCTAAGCTGGGCGGCACATCTCTCTTTGGCGTCACGAACAGGATTTACCGTGCCTGGTTAAATCGGGGTACTGTGTGCCGTGATTAATGCCGAAAATTGTGAGAAAATCCGAGAAAAATTGACTTTTTTATCAAAAAGTGATTTTCCCATTGGAAACCATTGAAATAGACTTTTCCCCATTGACTAACATTGAAACAAAATGGCCGCCAGCCTCTGAGGTAAAATTGCATCATCACTAATTACCTCATAACTGCCACAGCACGAGACTGCTATTTGAACTGTGTCATAGCCCTGAGCTCTGATCTGACTGAAAAATTTCAGATTCCGCCATTACTGAGCTCGCGGCGAGCAGAAGCAGTAGGGGGCGTGTCTTTGTGGGCGGCACCAAGCTGAAAGCTCTGACGTCGGCAAAAGGGAAAACCAATCCTGCTGCACAGCGGAACGATTATACGCCATCCCGACGGAAGCAGAGGACTGGAAGGGTCCGGATTAACTAAGGGGGCGCAACATGTCGCAGCACGGAGACGCCGAAACACCCGGCGACACAAATGCAGCTGAAGCACAAAACAGAGCGCTCGGCAGCACAGCGGCGCAAGGTGCAGCGCCCATTATGCCGATGTTGATGCCATATACCCCAGGTGCTCCATGGCTTCCAGTGTATGAAGGTAAGCCTAATACTTTTGATGATTTTAAAGAAAAACTGCTGGCCTATTTAAACATGTTTCCAATGGCAGAAGCTCAGCGTGTCGGTTTGCTGATGGCACAGTTAAGTGGTAATGCCAAGCGAGAAGTCACAGCATGGTCCGCTGATCTAAAAGACACTGCTGAGCATATTCTAGCTGGATTAAAGGCAGTATTTGAAACTACTGCTGGTAGCAAAGCAAAGACCAAATTCTTCAATTGCAAACAAAAGGCCAATGAGAGTGTGAGAGACTTTGCCCTGAATTTACAGGAGGCCCTTAAAGCGCTTACACTGGCTGAACCAATGTTTAACACTGGCGCTGATAAATTGCTAAAAGATCAATTCATTGAGGGACTATTAACCCCTTCTCATCGAGGACATGCGAGTATGCTGACTTTCAAGGACCCTGAAGTGACATTTGCCCAGTTAAAGGAGAGCGCTATTCGTCTCCAGCAGGCAGAGGCACTTTGGGATCAGGATCCTGAGCCATCCATTACAGAAACCCCTCAACAACAGAGAATGCCAGTGACATCAGTTAAGCCCCTGGAGGCCAGTGCTAATGATGCTTTCCAGCAAAAGCTTGACTCTCTAACAGACATTGTCACCTCAATGGCTAAAACCATGCAGGAAATGAGAGAATCACAGACTACATCCAAGATGGAGTTGGCGAACCGCAGAGAGGATATTCCCTGGATGAGACCCCAGAGATACCCAGCGTGGAGAGGACGACCCAACGACCGTTACCAGCCGGATGGACAGCCTATTTGCCGCCGTTGCCGGAAGCCAGGCCACATCGCCCGCAATTGTGATTTAAACAAGGATCCCCTGGGAATGCGGGCCGCTTCGCAGGAGTGAACTTTCAAGGCCCAACATCCTGGCACGATAAGTACGTCGGAGGACGTCCCATTATCCCTATCGTGCTGGACGGTATTCCCCTCAATGCCTTGTTGGACACTGGTTCCCAGATTTCATCTATACCACATATCCTTTATAAGAGGTACTGGGCAGATTCAGACATTGATAAAAGACCATCTAATGTTGAGCTAAGTATATATGCTAGTAATGGAAAATTGGTACCGCAAGTAGGATTTAGAGAGATGACCATTAAGATTGGTAGAGTAGAATTAAAGAATCAGGGTATCATAATTGTTGATGTTAACCGACGGGAACCTTTTGTATTGATAGGTATGAATGTTTTAGAAAATTGTTTTTTCGAGGTTATTACTATTTTACAGCAATTTGCGGAAACTGCCCAATCCTGCCAGCAGAGAATTCTCCGGAGAGAGATAAAAGCATTGGTGCTGAAGCAACAAGTAGAGGTTGCAGGTGGAGAAATCGGCAGTGTGAGGGTAAGTGACCCAACTCCTATAGTAATACCTCCAAAAACTGAAATGCTGGTATGGTGTAGAGCAGCCATTGGTATTAAAGGACGAGATTACCAAGCCTTGGTAGAGCCTGTGTACACTGATAGTAGACCCACGATATTAACGGCTAGAGGAATAGTCGAGGTACACAGCGGAAGAGTACCCATACGTCTTTTGAATTGAGGAGAGGAAGAGGTCACTTTACCAAGGTACGCTACAATGGCCAAGCTATACACTGTTGACAACAATGCCATCATAGCCATTGAGCCCTTGAATCCGTCATGTCAGGCGGACGACAATGGTTCAAGTGGAGAATTAGAAGATTGGTGTCAGCAGCTGCATATAGGTACAGATTCAACACCTACCCACCAAAAACAAGGGGTGTACCGACTAGTAGAAGAATATGAACGGGTCTTCAGTAAACACCCATTAGACTTCGGACAGATTAAAGGGGTAGAACATACAATTCCTACCGGTAACCACCCACCAATAAAAGAGAGATATAGACCCATACCGCCCGCTCATTATCAATGTGCTAAAGACATGCTGAGGGAGATGAAACAGGCCGGGGTAATAAGAGACAGTTGTAGCCCCTGGGCAGCCCCTCTGGTAATAGTTAAAAAGAAAGACGGAACCATGAGAATGTGCGTAGACTACCGGCAGATTAATCACATTACCCATAAAGACGCCTACCCCTTACCTAGAATTGAAGAGTCATTAGCCGCTTTAAGATCTGCTAACTATTTTTCCACCTTAGACTTAACAAGTGGGTATTGGCAAGTCCCTGTGGCTGAGGAAGATAAAGAGAAGACAGCATTTACCACACCAATGGGTCTCTGTGAATTTAATTGTATGCCGTTCGGACTCTGCAACGCACCCGGTACCTTTCAGCGATTGATGGAATGCTGTCTCGGACACAAGAACTTTGAAGCCGTCCTTCTGTACCTAGATGATGTAATAGTCTACTCAAAGACTTACGAACAACATCTGCAAGATCTGGCAGAAGTGTTCGAAGCCTTATCCCGGTATGGTATGAAGATCAAGCCATCAAAATGTCACCTTCTAAAGCCAAAGGTACAATACCTGGGACACGTTGTAAGTTCAGAAGGAGTAGCACCGGATCCTGAGAAAGTAACCGTAATAAGGGATTGGCCAAGACCTACCAGCGTGAAACAGGTGAGGCAATTCCTGGACTGGTGGGCTACTATCGTAGATTCATCCAAGGGTTCACCAAGCTAGCAGCACCTCTACAAGACATCCTGGTAGGGCAGTCGAAGAAGCCTTCAAACCGCAATCCTCCTTTCCAGTGGAGTGATGAGAGGGAAGATTCCTTTGAAAAGTTGAAGAAGGCATTGACCGGAGAAGAAGTTCTGGCATACCCCGATTACCATCAACCTTTCATCCTTTACACAGATGCCAGTAATGTGGGACTGGGAGCAGTACTATCTCAGAAGCAAGGAGGCAAGGAGAAAAGTCATCGCCTTTGCAAGTAGAAAGCTCCGGCCTACTGAAAGAAATCCTGAAAATTACAGCTCCTTCAAGTTAGAACTACTGGCAGTAGTCTGGGCTGTGACTGAGCGTTTCAAACACTACTTGGCAGCTGCAGAATTCACCGTCTATACTGATAACAACCCATTGACCCACCTGGATACAGCCAAGCTAGGTGCGCTGGAACAGTGATGGATAGCCCGGCTGTCTAATTACAACTTCGTGATCAAGTATAGAGCAGGCCAAAAGAATGGAAATGCAGACGCCTTATCCCGGATGCCGCACTTGAGAGACGTGGAAGAAGAACCGGTAGAACTTGAAGAAATTGAAATACCCGCCTTCCATCGTCCCAAGGTAGGACAGTATCAATCCAGTGCCTACCAGAAACATCAACAGGTGAATCTCAACCCATTAGCACACCACAGATGGGCTGACACTCAAGACAGCAATCCAGCTGTGAAGTTGGTGAAAGAACTGCTGACTGAGCAAAGTGCGTATCCCAATGAAAATGCACCGAAAGAGACACATCAACTCTGGAAAGAGAGAGGCAAAATGTTCCTGTACCAAGGAAAGCTGTGCAGAAGATATACCAATCCAAAGACGCATGAGCTAGTATGGCAGATCATTGTGCCTAAACAAGATGTAAAAATGGTCCTAGAAGCTTATCACAATGGTGCTGGTCACTTCGGGTGGAAAAAGCTAGAAGTACTTTTAAGAGAAAGATTCTACTGGGTTGGAATGAGAAGATCAATTGAAGAATGGTGCAGAAACTGTGGTCCGTGCAACCTCAGAAGAAAAGATCTAAAAAACCAAAGAGCACCACTCCAGCCTATAGTTACCAAGCAACCACTTGAGCTCGTAGCAATAGACCACGTGAAATTGACACCAAGCCGGTCCGGCTATGTCTATGCTTTAACCATCGTGGACCATTACTCACGCTTCCTGGTAGTAGTGCCCGTGAAAGATCTCACTGCAAAGACAGCAGCTAAGGCGTTCCAGACATACTTTTGCAGACCTCATGGATATCCGGAACAAGTACTCGCAGACCAAGGTACAGCATTTGAATCAGAGATCTTCAGAGAATTTTGCAATATGTATGGCTGCAAGAAGATTCGTACAACAGCCTATCATCCGCAAACAAATGGCTTATGCGAAAAAATGAACCATATTGTAATCGATCTCTTAAAGACTTTACCAGAGACAGAGAGAAATCTATGGCCAGAGAAATTGCCTGACTTGGTAGACCTCTATAACAATGTCCCGGTAAGCTCCACAAACTGTACCCCAGCTTACCTTATGCGTGCAAGACCTGGCAAGCTACCAATAGATCTAGAAATGGGCATCGTAAAACCTGACGCAGAAGTGCAGGATTCCAACTGGGACTCCCTACGCCAACAACAGTATCGCCAAGTGCAAGAATGCGTAGAAAGGAATCTCCAGAAAACTAGAGAAAGACAAGAGCAATACTTCAACCAGAATGCTCTAGCAACCCCATTAAAACCTGGTGATCAAGTGCTCAAGAGAAACCGTCACACTAATAAACTGGACAATCAGTGGGAATCCGCCCCATATACAGTTTTACCAATGAGAGTGAACAATCCTAAAATGTGTCTTATAAGCAAAGATGGTGGATTAACATCAGTACTAGTGTCAAGAGACAATATAAAACTATGTCCAGAGACATTGAAAGAAAAAGAAGTCATTCAACATGAACCAGAAGTTATTCAACCAGTACCGGTTCAACCTGTTAAAGAAAAAGAAGAAGATGGAGTATATCACACCTATCTAGGAGACTTTCCTAAAACCTGGCCAACCTACAATGGTGCAGTAGTAGTTCCCATGATGGCTTTCTATCAAACACCAGACGCTGTACCACAAGAAGTCCCAAGACAGGAAGAACAAATTCCTAGTAATAATAGTCCTGGACACGGTGGAATTGCCAATCCCACAAATGTGGAATTATCCCTAGCAGAACCAGAAGTACTTACTAGGTATACGTCCACTCACACCATCACATTGAGTACACCCAGTACACAAGCGTTACGCAGATCACAGCGTAGTACTCAGGGTCAATTACCAGCAAGATATGCAGACTACCAAATGTAAATAGATTTCATGTGCATTGTCTATATGTTAAAGTTATGTAATTGAATAGAATCCTAAAAGGTATGATGTAAAGTGGCAGTCACGAAGAGTTAAAAGTTGGCCTCATATGCGGTGACCCGAGGGCCTTGAGGCCTACTGCACTTACAACCAGAAATATCTGAAAGGAACTTGTCTAGTTGTTAATTAGTAGTTATTAGATGTAACGTTAAAAAGCTCAGTACCTACAGAGACTATTCTGTATGAACTACTTGCATATTCTTGAGTTCTTTTCTTCATTTATCAGCCCGGAGGTGGTAAATTAAAGCTCCGGAAAGACTGCTTTTTGAACATTCTTAAGTTTATTCATAAACTTTGTTGGAAAAATGGACGCTAAGTGCAGTGCCTTTCCTAACAAATAAATAGCCCTCAAGGACAGAGCTGTATTAATGGACGCTATTTGAAGTGACTTTTTACAAGACTCTATTTTTTAAACTTGAGTGGTTTTTGTAACTTTTTATTTTTTTTTTAAGACTCTATAAATATTATCTGTTATATCTTATGTTTATTGTCCCACAGTCCCGGAGTACTGTTCTTAACTAAGGGGGAATGTGGCGCCCCTGCGGGTATTAGCCACAGTATAAGATCATAATAGTTGCACTCACTTAGAAAGCCATGCCACTGCACTACCACCTTTGGCCAGTAGGGGGAGCTCAAGAGACACCAGAGACTTCCCTAGAGATAAAACACTGGTCTGAGGTAAATATTCAGACAGTTGGAGCCAAGAGCTCAGAGTGACAGGAGCTGCATTGAGTTCCTGAGGACTGACTGACAATTTCCAGGGCCAAGCCATCGGTCTGAGGAGGAGAAAACTGATAAGAGAAACACTTTCAGAACCGGGTAGCATCATTATCTACCCTAGATAAAAAGCGCAGATACGGATACCGTATCCGTGGCTGCATTAGCTATATACAATACAGCAACCGGAAAAACGTGAGGTAACAACAAGCTTCACAGGGCCAGACACAGCAACATACTAAGAGTTCAGCAGTACTCCCGGAGGGGGTAAGCAGAGAGAGACAAAGGACTCAAGTTGCCTGTTGAGTGGGACCCAGAGAGGACAGATTTGGGCCGGCAGCGAGTTCACACACGGCAGCAGGGCCACATAGACAGCGCAAGCAGGAGGTAAAGGACCCGGTGGGGCCTGAGCAACTGAACCCCTATTGCAGACTCCGGAGACGGGACTTGTTGTATTATAGTTTGGTTGAAAGTAAACCAGTTAAACCTCATCTGTGCCTCAGCCTCTGATTTAACAGCTACCATCTATCCAGGATTGGGACCATCACCGCTGAGAGAATTTGCTGTGAATCAAGTAAGTGTCTGTGCCCTTAACATCTCCTCACCATACTTTCATCTTCATCCATCATTAACTTTAACATCACCTGTCCAGGGGACCCTACAGCCCTACCCGGAAAAGGGCTATACCATCTCAGCTGCCTCTCACCATCATCCCCTGACCAGTACAAGGCAGCGGTGGCCATATATAGCCACATTATTCTGGGTGGCGTCACGACAATAACATCTACAAATATTATAAATTATATAAACTTCTAAATCCCCTGTAAATACCCCCTTTTAGGAGTGTGCCAGCCTGGGGCCACGGCCTGGGTCCAGCCACCAGTGACTTCCCCAAGGAAAGGGACCCTGCGCCGGGTATCCCGGTCCCCTAAGCTGGGCGGCACACACCCATGGCGCCCAAATCCACACTGACTATAGTTGGGTGGAGGGACCAGGTCGCAGTGGGGATCGGCCCCAGACTAGTGGAGAGACTGTAAAACTCAACTAGCAAACTGAAGGCTACGGCATCTTCATGTGCAGCAGCCACATCCACACACATTTGCTAAAAATCTATAATTAAAACAAAGGAGACACAGAGAGGCGCAGACTGTGCTTTATCATTTGCGACACACTAGACAATAGCTCAAATGTAGCTTGCTCACCTGATTAGGTTGTGATAACCCACACCCAGCTTAAACACTTGGGCAACAGCTGCTGCAGAACCTCAACCACCTTGCGCACGCAGGAAAAACAGATAGTTCAAAGCAGGAATGGTGTCTCATGGTCCATGCTGCTGCTTCAAAAAATGCACTAGGAAGACATTGCTTTCTCCACCTCCTCCTTCATTCCTCCACACATCACAAGGTGATGTGTGGAGGAATAAAGGAGGAGATGCAGAAACCAATGTCTTCCCAGTGCATTTTTTGAAGCAGCAGCGTGGACCGTGAGACACTATTCCTGTTTTGAACATTTGGTAAAAAGGCAGTCGCAAAAGATCAAGAGTTCAAGGAAGACGTCGCCCGACAGGGCCTGAGACTGCTGGCTTGGGACACTGTGTCTGAGGAGCAGGGCAGGAGGGCGAGAGCCAGTGCAGTGAGATGACCTGAAAAGGTACACCAGAAGGGGGTCCTGGTTAACTTCACCCAAGTTACCCAAGAGTTGGCTGGAACCCCAATCCGGAGGACACAGAACCCACCTGGTTGTTGTAACCTGGAGAACTATGAGAACTGTAAGTAAAGTGTGAAGACTGCATCCTGCTGTGTACTCAGATTTAATTACTGCTTCAACTGCCCTGTGCTACATCAGTAACCATCATCAAATAGACTTTATAACTGCCCTGGGGCCTCGCTCTACCCATGGAAAGCTGTAACATCTCTGCTGCATCACCAACTGTCCCAGTGGATCTCATCCGCAGCGTCGGCCATGCATCTAATTGCCGAATACCATGGGTGGGGTAACAAATTAATTCCCCATATAAACTTTCCCCATTATTATGACACGGCCAGGGCCATGGAACCGGGTCACGCCACTGTGACACATCCCCAAAAAAACCTATTTGACCTGGTTCCGAGTACCCCATTTCCCTGGTGTTAGGGCATGTCACTTCCCTGTAGGCACCGGGTCATCCTCCCTCTGCTCTTCCTGCTTCTATTCATGTGACCAGCGCAGCAGCGATGACATCACTGCTGCACTAGTCACATGATTACGTTTGCCAAGAACAAGCAAGAAGAGCAGAGGGAGGACGCCACGGTGCCTGCAGGGAAGTGTTGGAGGGTAAGTTAAAACATTTATTATTTTATTGTGAGTGCCAGCATGGGAGCCACATACTGTGATGGGGGTGTAACACAATGTGTGCCACTCTTTCCGACACTGATGAGCAGGGGGATGCAGTGCATATAATATTACATTAATGAGCAGAACCACATGACCTCCTCCTCCTTCTGCAGCTCTTTTTCACCTCCAGCTACCAGTCACCATCATCCCCACAGCAAATAGACTGAATTGAGCATAAACCGAGAGGGGCACTTTACAGCACAAAAATTGCGCTGAAAAACTTGGCTTATACTCGAGTATATACAGTATCTCTTTAGACATCCTAAGTGCTGATCAAATCTTTCTTCTAGTTAAATTCGACTACTTGTCATTGCTATGGTTATACTGCTGAAAACCCAACTTTATTACATTTATAGCAAACCTCAATTAATAAATTGAGGCTATTACTACAAAAAACTTGCAAAATGTTACTATATGTACAGAATGACATTTATTGTGTTACATTAGCCACAACTAATGCTACATTTGGAACATGCTAATTGCATTTCCAGTCCTGCAAATGCACATAACTAAAAGTTACGCAAGTGTTCAAACTATCGGCCAACCATTGGGTTTGCATGAACAATAATTATGAATATAACAATAATTATAAAAATAATGTTTGAGTAGTTGTGATTCTTTAGAAACCGGTAGTAGAACTGGTGTAAAAGCCGTGCTGTCAGGGATCAGTCACACAATTCAAATAAAATATGATGGTGATTTATTATTACGCGTTTTGGAGCATGGGCTTCCTCTTTCTTCAGATAAAATCATGGACATGGCTTTATCTGAAGGAGCAAGTCCATGCTCCGAAACATGTAATAATAAATCACTATCATATTTTATTTGAATTGTGTGACTGATCCCTGACAGCACGGCTATTACACCAGTTCTACTACCGGTTTGCTTTGTCCCTGCAGCATCCTTGCGTAAAAACTGGTATAGTTGGTTGGGACTCTCAAAACCTTTACAGGTGAGTCTCCAACTGTTACTTGATCCACTCTTATCATAGATAAGACTCTACGAGTTTGTGCCTTCATCTCTTCCATCATTTCTCTATATCAGTGTTTCTCAACTCCAGTCTTCGGGACCCACCAACAGGTCGTGTTTTCAGGATCTTCTTAGTATCGCACAGGTGATCATTTAATAACCTGCACAGGGGATAATTCCAACACCTGTGCAATACTAAGGAAATCCTGAAAACACGATGTGTTGGTGGGTCCCGAGGACTGGAGTTGAGAAACACTGCTCTATATAGTTGTGATTCTTGACATCTTTCAGGTGTCAATCATCACATGTACATCAATTGCTTACTGGCTAAAGAATAATATGTGAACTCCTGACTTTGGGAAAATTGCTTTATATAATACTAAACTTAGTCGTGAAATCATGGTATTTCAAATTGAGAAAGCTTGCAATATCTAGTTATGTAGTTTTAATGCTCAGATTTTTTTGAAACTTGATTTTTCTGGGCACCAGTGTTAAAACTACTAATGAAATATGCAATGATATTACATAAATTATAGAACTTATCTACCTATAGCACAGATAGGGTCTTTTATTTCCAGACTTTAATAATTAAAGCTTCTTGCCTTGTCAATTTGAAACTTGCTTTTATGTGTTTTGCCCTTAAAACTTATATTTACAAATTTCTATAACTATTTCTCCACTATTACTTAAGGGGAATCTGTCAGCTCATTTCAGCCCCCTATCCTATCACTACCTGTCCCTGCATCTTGCTAGCTCATTCCTAACCATCCCTCTCTGAGATAAAACTGTACTATAAAGCTTTAGAAAAATCATTTTATAACTTACATATTCCTATGATAATGAGGTGTATGGTGTAGATTGAGATGTGCAGTTACCGGGCTTCCATTTTCCCTCCTCGCAGGCTTTTATCACGCCCCGCTCGGCGTCATCATTCCTTATCTTCTCACCCCCTTTTTTTAAATTCCTGCCTCCTCTTCATAGTATGACATAGAGACGGACAACAGTTCCAGTCCGGTGTATTGTGGGGGCTTATCAGGTGTTCGGCTCAGCTTCAATATGCGCACTGCATATGTGCTGGAGCCAGATCGTGCAGCTCATACACCCACACACTGCACAAGACTGGAACTGATGTCCAGCTCCATGTCATACAATGAGGAGGAGGCGGTAATTTCGAAACAGGGGGCGAGAAGAGAAGGAATGATGGCGCCCAGCAGGGTGTGATAAGAGCCTGCGAGGGGGAAAGAATGGAGACCCAGAGACCGCCCAAGTCAGTCTACACCATAGACTGGAGCCCTCATTATCAAAGGAATACGTAAGTTATTAAATCATTTTTCTAAAGCTTTATAGTGCAGTTTTAGCGCAGAGAGGGATAGTTACAGATGAGCTAGCAAGGTGTAGGGACAGGTCGTGATAGGTTAGGGGGCAAAAATGAGCTGACAGGCTCCCTTAAGATTAGATCAAATTAGTTTACAGGTGTAACTATAGTGGGTACAAACATTGCAGCCAAACCTGGGTCTTGGAACACAGGGGGCACAAAAGGTCCTTTTGGTCTATATTAGAAGACCAATACTATTGAAGATGTGACATTTGTGGGTCCATTGAAGATTTTGCATTGGGGCCAAAAAAAATCATGTTACGCCAATGAATGGTTTATAAGTAAAATTTAAATGCATTTGAAAAATAATGCCTGGTTAGTAACGCTTGCTTTATCAGGAATTAACTGCAGGTATATTTGGATACTTTGAGATTAGATGAGGGAGGAAATATCTACAAAAAGTATGATCTTTGTGGGTTAATTAGACAGATTCTGAGCTCAATTATGACCAAGGACAACATATGCAAAAGGTTTTCTTACTTTACCTATGTTTGCATCAATATTCAGTGGGTATTCGCCTCGCCCCGGACTTCGAAACCAATAGGTTCCTATGTAAATAGTAAAGGGACGATTACACGCTTCAATGTCCAAACAATCCAACCAACGATCCATCCAGGCTGAGAACATCATTTATTGATCACTAGTGAGGTGTCACACGTACAGATTAGGGATGAGCGAGTACTGCAATAATCGGACTTTGCTCAGTTCTGAAAAGGCGAAGTCGCAAACGACATCGCAATCAAGGTGTCACACACACCGATGCTGCAGGTTGAACGGACGACCAACAACAGATTTATGGTCCTTTCATAATTTTTTAACGATCTGCCGACTTATCATTGGTCGTATGTATGTGCCACACACAACAACGTCATTACAACGTCGCTGCACCGCCCCAAAAGTCGAGTCGTACCATTAGGAGAAAATCCTAATTTATACATGACTCCTGTAAGTATACTTACTACATGCCATAAGTGTAGAGATAAAACCTACGATTCTAAAGGCCATGTTACAAACACAGATATATTGGTTACAGATCTCTGGTTGCAGTGAAATCATGTACACATTGTTCCATTGTATTCAGCCACAAAATGGAGCAATGTGTCCATGATTTCACTGCAACCAGAGATCTGTGACCAATATCTGAACAGATATCTGTGTGTGTAACGTGGACTTAAGACTGATTTAAGGTACCTTTACACGCCGCCACAGAGGGCAGCAACAGGCAGGCATCGCACGATCCCTGATGCCGCATATACACACCGCCACAAAGTGCTTCACAGAAGGTATTTGCGTTCCCCGGAAGCGCCGACGGGTGCCGCGGGTTACCTTCTGTGGAGCACCTTCCCTGATTTACACGCCGCTACCACAAGGGAATATGGGCGTACATATTGTGCGGCGTAATTTCATAGGTGTGCCAGAGTTGTGTATTACGCGACGCTCGTACAGTGATTGGACAATGCAATAGTATCATGATTGGCCAGCCAGTGCAGGAAGGCTGGCTAATACATGACGCCATTGCAAATGTGGAGTGTGACTGGTCAGCTCGCTGAATATGGCGCCCTGTGCAGGGATAGCCAATGGTTACACAGTAGCCCCAACCAATGATAGCTGATGGGGCATGGTATACATTACGCTGTGGCACACCCCAGGGAATTCACTAGGGCACGCAAATACCTTGCCTGTGCCCCGATTTCACGTCGCCACGATAGGGATTATGCCTTCTTGTTTTTGAGCACGACCCAGACACAGGTATCCGAAGACACAGGAAGGAAAGTCCTGAATTACATGCCGCCACATCGTGGTCTTTTCAAGGCAACAGGCACAATTGTGTCCGATGCCTGGCGGTTTCTACCTTCCTGTGGCGGCGTGTAAAGGTACCATTAAAGCTTTTAGTAAGATCTCATTTTTTTTTATCTTTAACAATATCATTAGTAATAAGTATTAATCACAAATCATTTAAATGAATGATATCAGTTAAGAGCTGTTGCTTTCAGTTAAAGATAAAATTATTTACAGACATGTTCTGGCCCTGAGGAGGAATCGGCAATGTTCACTCCGTCTTTTTTTGCCATACACAGTCTATATAATTCTATTGTTGGATGTGACTGCAAACCACTGCCTGCAAAATTGCAAACAAGCAAATTAGCATAAGCTCTAGACTAATTGTTTTTTCATGACTTGTTATGTCAATTGAAAATCCATTTAATGAATATAGACTATGTAATCATTATCAACAAAGCTGGCAAAGTCTGCGGCATTTTAAAATATGCACTTTTAAAATATAAATTAGAATATTAACTGCGAGACTTTATGTGTTTCCTCAGGCTTAACAGTACTCCATATGCTGTTCCAATAATTATGTCACTCCTTTTAACACTAAGTGTGCCAACATCAGAATTGGCAGAATAATCATGGACACTTGGAATGAAGTTGCAGTTATAAAATAATGTGTCTGTCTTTGTTTCCAGCTCTATTACAGATACCATGTGACAGGCTTCTTTTGCACAAGGTAACCAGGGTTCATTTTTATGTGGGTTTTTAATCATATCTATGAGGTTTTGGTGGAGGTCCAAAGGAAAATATAAGGATGGTCAGAATTAGGATTATCTGTAATACCAGATGCAGTCAATGAACAAGACTAGAACTGTTAGGCTATGTTCACACTGGTCGTTTTTGATCCGTTTTTGGTGCTGTGTTATTTTTTTAAATGCACCAAAAATGGATCAGTCACTGCGTCTGCCTGGAAAGTGAATGGGATTTTCAAATTGCTGAGCAGCCATCATTGTGTTTGGTTGCTAGGTTAGTTGTGCAGAGAACGCATCCAGAAAATATCCAAGTTGAAGAAGAAGCGGCACTCACCGAAGTTGTACAGATGGTCCTTTATTCCATAATTCTAGAAACGGACAGGGTGCAGGGAGGAGGCCACGGGGGCCAGCGGACGACGACGCCGTTTCGCGACAGCTGTCCGGACCCGTAGAAGCGACAGCTGTCGCGAAAAGGCATCGTCGTCCGCTGGCCCCCCGTGGCCTCCTTCCTGCACCTTGTCCGTTTCTAGAATTATGGAATAAAGGACCATCTGTACTACTTCGGTGAGTGTCGCTTCTTCTTCAACTTGGATGTTTGGTTTATGCTTTGGCCGTGCACCACCGGAGGGGAATCCGCCTTAACGGGAAGTGATCCCGGATCTGACCGTTAGCACCGCTTAGTGCCCTGATTATCTTTCTTCAATTTGACTTGCATCCAGAAAATAATGAGCATCAAATAGGCTAGGGTCAGACATGCGTCTGCCCCTGAGCCTGCAGGTTTCGGCAGAAACTTAGTTTCTTGCCAGAGTAGCACATAGCGTTTACCAGCATGTAACGCTATACGCCGCCTGTCTATTGATCTCTATCGTAACCGGACGCTTACCGCAGCCGCTGGCTCCATAGAGATCTCCAGGATATGTGCTTTTGCAGAGCGTACAGGAAACACGGTCTGCAGCTTTATCCTGTGCTTTCCGCAAAAGTGCATATCCTGGAGATCTCTGTGGAGCCGGCGGCTGCGGTAAGCGTCCGGTTACGATAGAGATCAATAGACAGGCGGTGCATAGCGTTACATGCTGGTAAACGCTATGTGCTACTCTGGCAAGAAACTAAGTTTCTGTCGGATCCCGCAGGCTCAGGGGCAGACGCATGTCTGACCCTAGCCTTACTCCGTTTTTCTACTGCCCTTTCTCAATTGACTCCATTCTACGGGGAAAAAAAGCATTACAAAAGAATTGGTATTCACACAGCCCTTTTGTGATGCTTTTTTACTATACTTTTAACACCACAAATGCACTAATTACTTACCCTCTCTGGCGATACCATGGCGAGCCCCGACGATGTGTTCCTCTTGGCCTCTGGTCCTACAAGACCTGCGAGTATGGTATTTACAGGATGTGGCATGTGACTCAGCCTGAGAGTCACATGAGCAGGTCCTGTAATCGATCTGTTCCTTTTGGGCTCTGGGCTTACAGGACATGCGAGTACAGTATTGACAGTACCTGGCCATGTGACTCAGCCAGACAGTCGCATCACCAGGTCCGGTATGCACGATAGTCTGCATACTCTTTATCAGGGCGGGCTCTGCCACTGACATCACAAAAAAGGGCAGTATCAGCAGCTGGGACCCAGTCCTCACTATTCCTCGCTGTGCGCCTGCGTGAATTGAGACGCTGATGCGCAGGCGAGGAGGGTGCCACACACAGGCAGGAGGCAGAACAGAGAGGCAGGAGGTGGCACAGAGAGGCAGGGGGTGGGAGGACCATCTGAGAAGCGAAGAGAGCAAGAGAAGTGAACTCCCTCTGGATGTCTTAGCTGAAAACTTTCTAAAGTGTTTAGAAGGTTGCAGGTGGGGTAGAGACATGGGGGACACCATCCCTGAATGCAGCATACATGCTGTATTCAGTGCTGCATTCAGTTTGCAAAGCACCAAGGGGGTGACAGGTCCTCTTTATAAGCTATGAGGGAATTTATTACACCAATTGCACCAGTTTTGGATATACATTGCATCTTTTAGCACATACTCTTCACTTTTACACAGTTCTACATATTTTCTGTAGAGTTGGTGGGAATAGAAGGCCTGGTCATTTGTGATCTGACAGATTTACTATAATTTCCACCAGTAATTGATGTAAATTCTAACAGAAATCTTTGCCGTTTTATACTTTGCATAACTTTGAATATGTCGTTTGTGAACAGCTCAAGATGCTCCACATTGTTTAGAATGCATGCACTAGAATTTACAACTAGTAAATTCTTGCCTTTGTATAATAGACTGTGGCATTTCCCTTGATTGCTTGCTCAAATAGTAAATGCTTGTATTTGCTTTCTTGTCGATCTCACTAACATAACTGTAAGACAATTGAAGACTAATTTAGAAATAGTTACTTAAATGCTACATTGATTGATGCTACATTGTGTCTGCAAATTGAGAATGTGATTTGACATATCTTTGATCATTTGATAAGGTTTGTTAAGGGGTTAATATTGACTTTTAGGATTGCTGCTTCCAATAGGTGGTGCTAGAGTTCATGTCCTCATTGAAGAGCCAATTCACATATTAAATATCCCAGAGGAGCATGCTAGTCATTTAAGTCTCATCATATATTGTCATAGTTGAAAAAATAGAGGAAATATGTGGAATCCAACTGCGCTGATGTACAATCAACCATATACCAAGGAAATTGGTGAATGTGAGTGGCTTTATTCAATGCGTTTCAATTCCTCACCCCTTCATCAGGACAGCCACCATTACAGTCTGTTTGCAGTTGGTTGTCCTAATAAAGGGGTGAGGAATACTCCTTGAAATGTGTTGAATAAAGCCACTTGCATTCGCCGATTTCCTTGGTATATGGTCGGTTGTACAGCAGCACAGTTGGATTCCACATTTTTCTTCTACTTTTTCTACAATTGTTTCGGCCTGTGGATCCTGCAGCAGCTGTCTGGAGCCTTTATACTGGTTGTGTGTGACACAACCCTCTAAGGGTACTGTTACACAACGCAATATTGCATGCAATTTCACTGGCAATTTGCTGGTTGCAGTAAAATCATAGACACATTGTTACATTTGTACACGGCAACGAAATAGAACAATGTGTCCATGATTTCACTGCAACCAGTAAATTGCCTGTGAAATTGCAAGCAATATTGCTTCGTGTAATGGTACCCTTAGGTCAGCAGTTTCATCTCAGCCTGCCTACCAGCACTTTTATCAGATAAGATCCTATTGTGCTTGCTATCCCATAGTTATTCATTCACATATACTGATATAACAATTCATACATAGAAAAATAAGGCAATTTGGACTGCACTTCCATCCAACTGAAATGATCTACTAATATACCGTAGATTAAATTAGTGTGATTTTTATTTCTACGCGTTTCAGGGTATGAGGCCCCTTCTTCAGGAAAAATCACAGATGTGCCATGTGTACATCTGTGATTTATCCTGAAGAAGCGGTCTCGTACCCCGAAATGCGTAGAAATAAAAATCACACTAATTTAATCTATATTAGTAGATAATTTCAGTTGGATGGAAGCGCAGTCCAATATCTATCTATGTATGAATTGTTGGATCGTTTTGAGGTAGACTGCTGCAGAACATCTTTGCCATGATATCGGATTGCTATAACAGGTTTTATTTCGTTGGTTGTGACTCGCACAACCAAAAAAGTGAGCAACTGAAAGTCACAATTTATATACCTAATCACACAGATATAGCCTATGTAGTGCCTTTTTATCTTCCAGTCTCTATCCGTACTTATACCGACATGGCAGGCCTGGCGTGTCTCACACTGTAAGGAGAGACGTTATAGATCAGATCCCCATTCATTTACTGAGCATTTCCGATTTCATTTTCTATGCATTTTCTGTGTGTAGCATCTACTATCTACTATATAATTGCCGTAGGCACTTCCGTGTTGGACCCCGCAAAAGACCGTGGCTTTGTCACTCTGTGACGTCACCACGAGCGAAGCATTGCCCGCGTAGCGGGCATTGCGACCCCTCGCCGCTGTCAGCACACACCCCCAACCCCTGTCACCACACCCCCCCCATATGTCCTCACCCCCCCCCATATGTCCGCACACCCCCGCTCCGATCCCGCTCCGGAGCCGCTGCTGTCAGCACATGCTGACACAGTGCTCCGGAGCCTCTCCTGTAACCACACTCCCCGATGTCCACACACACCCCCCCCCCGCTGTCACCACACCCCCCCCATATGTCCACACCCCATATGTCCGCCATCGCCGCGGTTTTTTTCGCGGCGGCACCTGCCGCAAGTGCAAAACCGCACTTGCCGCACCTGCCGCAAGTCCCCCTATACTTTCTATGGGGATTACCGCAACCGCGCCGCAAGTGTAACGGTTATGCGGCAAACGCGGCAGATGCGGTTTTTTCACCGCATCTGCCGCGAATTTCAAAAAACGCTGATGTTAAAGGGCCCTAAGATATCTTTTTGGGCCAATATAATCGATTATTTATTGATATATTCATAATTTATATATATATATATATATATATATATATATAGATATATAGATATAGATATATAGATATATAGATTAATATATATATATATATATATATAGATGACATATTATATATATGTATATGATTAGTATATATATATATATATATTGTATATTAATCTATATATATATATATAATTTTCCTTAAATGATATCAATTATACAAATATATGTAGTTGGTGTAAAGATATCATTGGAATAATTGGATTATTATTTGAAAATCTTAAAAAAAATTTAAAAATATTCTAGACACCCGATGCATATGCATCGGGCTCACAGCTAGTTACTTATATTTTCCCAACAATGTACATTTAACCAATACTTTCTACACTTTTGAGACTGGCTATATTTGAGTTGTTACTGTGCATTGATTGGTTCACATATATTTTTTGGCTACTTGATTAATCTTTTTTATAATTTCATATAGCGTAGACTTTATGGATTTATACATTCTTTGTAACACTATAGATTGATCTGATTTACTTATTTAAAATACTGGATTTTTTTCTGTGAGATTTTTTCCTTCGTGTGTATTTTAATCATGTTTTTAATTGTGATAATAAAATATCGTTACTTTACACTATTGATTTAAGGAGCATTTTTCTTTATATTTTTGTATTGTTAGACCCCGATTATCACATACTGATCGTTTTGTTTTAATGCATTAGACGTTTATTCTAAAAACCTGTCATTCGTTCTGTGAAACAAACATTAACACCTCACTTTCCAACAATCTAAAATACCTCTTTGCCACTTTTCACTCCCTTCTCAATCCTAAAGCTCAGGTCCTATCCCCAACCTCAGTGATGACAATCTGGCCACTACTTCAAAGGAAAAATGGAACATATCTGAGACAAAATTGCCTTCCAATCCCCTAATAGCAAAGATTCTTCACCAATCTCACTTTACATCTTTGATCAGGTCAAAGACGAAGTTATCTCACTTCTTTTCATCCCACTACTTGCATCAATGATCCTACATCCTCACAACTCCACTCCCTAGCTGTCACTACACATCTATCTAAAGTATTTAACCTCTCTTTTTCTCCTTATATATTTCTCTCCTCCTTCAAATATGCTGTCATAATCTTTGCACTAAAAAAACACCCCTCAATAATAATATTTATTCATTTGTATAGCACTATTAATTCCATAGCACTTTACATACATGGGTAATGCTGTCTCTCTTGGAGCTCACAATCTATACTGTATATCCTATCAGTATGTCTTTACACAGACACAGGGAGAACATACAAACTACTTGCAGATGTTGGCATTAGTGTCCTCGGTGGGAATTGAACCCAAGGACCTCAAGACCCAGTGCTGCAAAGGCTGCAGTGCTAACCACTTGAGCCACCATGCTTGACCTCTCTGTTAGCTACAGACTTGTCTCTAACCTTCATCTGTAAACTCCTTCAATGCTTGGTTTACGCTCATCTAGTTGCTATTTTCCATATAAGTATATTCTTTACCCTTTACAATCAGGTATATTCCACTGAGGAACAAATGAAAAAACATTTTTTAGGGCCTTAGGTCTCAGTGTATATTCAGTCCCCTGCAGCAGAATATGTCATTCATTTTTTTGTAGCAGTTCTACTTTTTGAGATAATGTAGAGTTGCAAAATCACATACTATTATAATAGACAAATGGATTTACTTCCATTCTACTTAAGGTAAAGTGATCTTGTTTATTGCATCAATGTTCAAGATTTGCTGAAGAAAATGGGCAGATCACAATAGTTCATAGATAGTTATAAGTGGAGCATAAAATATGTGCTTTTACACAATCCCCTGGCTCAACATGTTAGGCTATGGGTTGAACTAGATGGACTTAAAGTCTTCCTTTAACCTGAAAAACTATGTTACAATAGAAGCAAATATGGATCAATCCCAGTAGGTCACTCAACTAATATGATTGAAGAACAAAACACAATTGCTCTGATGCTACAAAAAATATCACACCATGATCCCCATTATCCAATCTGTATGGAAGTGAATATTCTCCTGGGACCACTAATTCACTAAATATCCCTGATTTATCTGTCTCTGGGATAGTAGATCCAAAATTGAGCACTGGGTGAGAGAACACATGGTAGTAGGAGAAAAGAATGTAATTGCAAAATCATTGAATAACAGGAATGAGATCACTTTACCAGCCCTGCACATGAAATTAGGTTTAATTAAGCAGTTTGTAAAGGCTTTAAACAAAGAGTGAAGATCTTCAACTACATCTGCAGAAATTTTGACTGTCTTCAAATCAGAGGACTCATGACAGCTCCACACCTCAAAGATTCATTGAACAATACTGAGGCAGATGCATGGTCTTCTTTCACTATGGTTGTACAGAACGTTCTTGGGATATACAAATAAGATAAGTACACTGAACTAGTAGAAGGAATATAATCTTCTTTCCCCTTGGCTGCACAATGAGTATCAAGGTGTATTAAGTTTAGTAGACATCAGTTCTAATGTTTGATTGGTTGTATGAATATACCGTATATACTTGTGTATAAGCCGAGTTTTTCAGCCCAAAATTTGGGCTGAAAAGTCTCCCCCTCGGCTTATACACGGGTCATATACGGTATATAAGGTGGGGGCTGTGTCCCGGGGCTGTGGAGGCTGGAGGAGGCGTGGGGAGGCTGCTGTATGAGCGGCCCCGTCACGTGGGACCGCTCATTAAATATGCACTGCTTCCCCCTGTCAATCAGCGGCAGGGGGAAGCAGTGCATATAGCCCCCAAATGCTGGCACTCGCCCCCCCTTGTAAGGGCCCCCCCCCGATGGTTATATTACCATTCTGGACTTCTGATCAGCGCCGCTCCTCGGTGCTCCTCGCTGCTCCGTCCGTCCGTCCTGCTACATCCGGGATCTCCGGCCGTCGCAGGCATATGACGTCATCGCGCGACGGCCGGGGATCCCGGATGTAGCAGGACGGGAGACGCGAAGACGGAGCGCCGAGGAGCAGCGCTGATCAGAAGACCGGGATGGTAAGAGAAGCGGGGGGGGCCCTTGCAAGGGGGGGCGAGTGCCAGCCTTTGGGGGCTGCTGGGGACCCCCAGGGGGCTGCTGGGTACCCCCAGGGGGCTGCTATATGTACCCCTGGGGGCCTGCTGTATACCACTAGGGCTGCTGTATACTACCACTGAGGCTGCTGGGGCTGCTATATACTACCACTGGGGCTGCTGTATACTACCACTGGGGCTGCTATATACTACCACTGGGGCTGCTATATACTACCACTGAGGCTGCTATATACTACCACTGGGGCTGCTATATACTACCACTGGGGCTGCTGTATACTTCCACTGGGGCTGCTATATACTACCACTGGGGCTGCTGTATACTACCACTGGGGCTGCTATATACTACAACTGGGGCTGCTGTATACTACCACTGGGGCTGCTATATACTACCACTGGGGCTGCTATATACTACCACTGGGGCTGCTATATACTACCACTGGGGCTGCTGTATACTACCACTGGGGCTGCTATATACTACCACTGGGGCTGCTATATGTACCCCTGGGGGCCTGCTGTATACCACTAGGGCTGCTGTATACTACCACTGGGGCTGCTGGGGCTGCTATATACTACCACTGGGGCTGCTATATACTACCACTGGGGCTGCTATATACTACCACTGGGGCTGCTGTATACTACCACTGGGGCTGCTGTATACTACCACTGGGGCTGCTGTATACTACCACTGGGGCTGCTATATACTACCACTGGGGCTGCTATATACTACCACTGGGGCTGCTGTATATTACCACTGGGGCTGCTATATACTACCACTGGGGCTGCTGTATACTACCACTGGGGCTGCTGTATACTACCACTGGGGAGGCCTGTATACCACTGGGGGGGGCCTGTATACCACACTGCTGGGGGCTGTATACCTGTGCTGGGGTCCACCCTCGGCTTATACACGAGTCAATAGGTTTTTCCAGATTTTTGGGGCAAAAGTAGGGGGGTCGGCTTATACACGGGTCGGCTTATACACGAGTATATACGGTATATGTTGCATGAATATACGTAAGGTATAACACATCTCATTAATGAGAGTTGATTGAAGAAAAATAATGTCAAATTTAAAATCAGTGATAAAAATTGACTTACACACAGGTTAAATATCTCAGGCAACAATTTTCTTGTTCCCCCCTGTGTGCTTTACACTCCAGAAAATTTGCCCATACTAAACTCTGCAATGATGTACTAAAAGCTAAATGTAATTGTCACTACTCCCTCCTTATTCTCTTGGATCTCTCTTTAGCAATTGACATTGTGGCTAGAAATGAGCGAATCTTTTCAAATGCAAACTTACACCCCAAATATATATTGCTACAAATAGATTTGTGTGAATTTTTAATGCTGAATAGCTTGTAATTGCTCATAAAATATATGTAAGGGAAAAGAGAGAATGAGAGAGAGAGAGTGAACCTTGCTGCCCATAAACACACTTTACAGGCAAAAAAAAGAGAGCCCCGCTGTCCATAAAAGTTTACACTTTGCAGAATGTAGAGTCTTTGTGGCTCTGCCGATGAACAATGCCTCTGCCGTACAAACTGTGCAAACTGTGCTCCACTGGCAACCACTGATTTCTGATGTAATGGAATTATTAGCACTATATAAATGAATAAATATTGTTATTATTTTGTTCAAGGTACTGATCACTACTGTACAAGGTTTGATAATCTGCAAGACATCACAGCTGCAGGACATTACAGGAAACCTGTTCAGTAATGCGCAATGGAAAATGATGGTTGGCTGCTTCCTGATGCTTTAACAGTGTGGGAAATGGTTTTCAGTACTATCTCTATGTTGATATCATGTAATTATACACCTTTTTTCCAAGATCACACTAGCATTACTACAAAATACCAGCGATTTTCTGTCCACCGCCATCAACATTATGTCCTCAATTTATGCAAAACTTAATCTGTCCAGAACTGAAATTCTTGTATTTCCTCCCTCTTCTAACCTTGCTCAACCGGAAATTGCTATTTCTATGGGTGGCTCCATTATAAATCCCAAGCACCATGATAGCCGTCTTGACGTTATATCCTAAAAAAGTTTTTCATCCCTATATAATTACCCCCTTGATCATGTCACCTGCACGTTAAAACATCATACGAATCTGTCGTTTTCTTACTGTGGAGAGAAACCAAACTGCACACAAAATAGGGCAATACAGTCTGGTAAAAGAAATGTATACGTGATGGTAGCTCTCACTTGAAAGGGATGTATTCAGGCAAAACATACTGTACAGTATATAAAATAATGGAAACCTGCTGCTGTTGCTCCTTGCCTGGAGGGAATGATTCCTCCAGATGTCTAATAGCAAAAATAGGAACAGTTATCTTTAGGTGGTCTGTGCTGGTAACGAAGAGCCTTGGTATTTCAAATAGTTTTTTTTATTGATACCAACACATTTCTGTGCCACAACGGTGTCTTTTCAAGGTATAAAAAAAACAAGTACACAGGGTACAAAAACAGGAGGCTTTAAATAAGAAAAAAGAAGAGAAATGCCTCTTAAGGAGAGGAGAAGGAAATGAAGAATGAAAGGTTTGGAGAAAGTGGAGGGTATAATTGAGGATATGTCATATTACTTGTATCAGTCACATTAAGATGATATAGACTCTAAAAGTGATACCATTTATTTAAGTCAGTATTCTGCTCAATAGACCTCCTTCACTGCTATATTATTTATTGTTTTACATGGCAGAATTTCCATTCCGTTAATCTCACCTGTTTCTGGCTAAGGAAGGTACTACATCAAAGCAACTTTTTAAAAATCATTTTTTGGAACAGTCATCCATTATACTCATTTGACACGGGGTGGAAGGAGATGGGGGCATAATTGTAATGCTAATCTCTCTTGCTGGCTCTTTAAAGCCATGATTTAGGGTATTGACAGTTGTATTAGCACTTTGAAACTGGACTCATCTTTTGGTAGGAATGCAGTTTATAGGAAAGAGCCCTGTTCAATTTTCACAGAGAGAAAACTGTGAGTTTGACTGGGAACCAAATCAGGGTGCCAAGATGGTAATGTCATCAGAGGGAGAGAGTGACTGAGTCAGTATAAAAGACCAAAATCTGATGTCCAGCCAAAAAAAATTCTGTGGGAAAATCTTCTTGTCTTATCATAAGCTCAGGAGCAGGTAATTCCATGAGTATTGTTGCTGTAGGAGGCTCAATAGTGCCTAGATGCTGAGTTTGTGTTATTCGTAGAGGCAACCATCTTGAGTGTGGACATTCTTTTTCACATTGCTGGAGGGCGAATATTTTGCTACAGTTTTCAGGCTGTGCTTTTTGAAAATAAGTGATATACATCCTGCACACGTCAAGTAGGAATTACGTCACTTGATCAACACAAGGAATTGCATCTTTTGTTCATGTGGGGAAAGAAAACTCATCAGCAAGATGAGCAAGGGTTAAGCTGTTCTCCTTCGTCTCCTCATGATAATTTTTCTGGTAACCAGTCCACACCCACAGGTAATCTTGTCATCATTAACCCCATGATCATCCTTATATATTGTTTTTTATCTGAATCATGTAGCAATTTCAGATATAAAATGGCATTGAGGTTTCCATTGATGAAGAATGGCCCCACTATCTTTGTACCTCATATACCACACTATACCATCAATTTTTGTGTTCCAACAGTCTTGAAGGGATCTATCCACTGTGGGTTAGTGTCAGGTCAGACCAATAGCGGTGGTTTTGTTTGTTAACTTCTCCAGCCACAAAAAAATTTTGCCTCATCACTCATCTGAAGGCAATTGTCTATGCTGTGAAGATACGGGATGTGCAGAATCTGAAACAAGTGATACTGGAAGCCTGTGCTAGGATTTCCTCTGCAGTTTTGCTATCAGTGTGTCAAGAGTGGGCGAAGGGTTGCATTCAAGGGTGCATGAAGCCACCCTGCCGCCTGAGCTGCGGGTGAGGAAGGGGGGTGCTGTCAGCGTCAGCCGTGGGTAAGGAGCTGGGGGGGTGCTGTCAGAGCAGCAGCCGTGGATGAGAAGCAGGGGGGGTGCTGTCAATGGCGGTGAGAAGGGGGGGCGCTCGGCAGCCGCGGGTATAGAAGAGCTGTTGTACCTGCCACCCTACTGCCGACATCCACTTGGTGAGCTGAGTGGAGCAGCAGATGCTGCCCCCTTCAGCTCTGCCGATCCCCCTGCCTCCTTGCCGCCTGAACCTAAGGGCTCACATTGTCCAATGGACAGTGCGGCCCTGGTTGCATTGACAATCCAACACAATGTGCAGCACTTTGAACACATTTTATAAGAGGTTACAAACTTGTAAATAACTCATGAAAGAATAAAGTTATGTTAATACCAAGCACATCATTGTTTTTCTTATGAAATTTTCAATAGGTTTGATGTGTCCCATGACCCTCTTCCCATTGAAAAAAATAAAGTTGGATCCAAAATGGCTGACTTCAAAATGGCCGCCATGGTCACCACCCATCTGAAAAAGTTTTCCCCTTCCCATATACTAATGTGCCACAAACAGGAAATTGATATCACCAACCATTCCCATTTTATCTAGGTGCATCCATATAAATGGCCCACCCTGTACAAAAGGGACCAGAGAGCATTGTAGAAATGGAAATGGCACTGAATCACAAAGGCAGGTCTGCTACACTTTGATATAAAGGTATTTACAAATCCAGGATATATTGCTCAGTAATTAACTTTGGCTAAAACATTACTTTCCAAACAATGGTATTCTACATAGATTGCTATTGTGTTAACTGGCTTATCTCTCTTCCTTTATCAACAATTGTTGACATTCAATTTCTTTATTTCATGCCTAGTTCCCCGTGCTTTACACCTTTCCTGATTTACTTCAATAGTATTCCATGAATTTCTCTTAACATCTGTTTAATTAAAGTTTTACTTTAATTTGATTCCCCTGCTGAGTCTTCCTGCCATGAATGCTCCAAATCACTTTCACTGCATTCAAGGAACTTATTGCACAAAGAATAGTGAATCATTAGGTTGTTATTCTTGACCCGAGAATAGAGAAACATTTTTATTAGAATTTGTAGATTTTCCTTTCTTCTGCTCCTGAATTATTATTTTTACTTATTTTTCTTTATCACCTTTGATAACACAATTTATTCATACATGGCCAAAAAGAATAATAGCATATTTAGCATTCTGATTGCCTTGCTTTGTGATTGAATAGTTTGGTAATAGCAGATATGAATGCAGAAATTAATTATCACATTGAAACTAAAGGGCGTAAATATGTCGGGTTAACAGGTTTAGGTTATGTAGTAGGACACACTTTTATTGGGTAATCAGAGGCAAATTTCTATTAGATAAACTCAAAGAATACTTAAAAAAAATAATATCCTATGATTTATTAACTATATATTTTCACTATTAATATTGTTAGTATTGCTATTACATAGAAATATTTCAAACTCTGACAGTACACTTGAGTCAATAGATCTTTCTGAGTCTGAATAACAAATGGACTAATAGAAAAAGGATTTCTAATTGCTTTCTTTATTTTATTTTTTTTAAAGATAGATTAAGAAGGAGTGAGAATGAACCTTCAGAAAGAAAAGAAAAGGAAGTGCTGGAATGGAAGTATATGCAATTTATAGACTTGTGAGATAGATTTGAAGATATCGATTATGGTCATTGTATTGGATGAATGGTAATATAAATAGTGATTAGTACTTAAAGATTCCAAATCTTGTTACAATTACTATGGTTTACACCAGAATATTTCTGTATATGAAAATACATAAGCATGTGTTCACAAAAATAAATGAGTTACACTAAACTGACTTTATTAATGATAACAGGAAAATCTTCCTGTAATCCTCAAAAATGACATTGCAATACCAAGAAGCAAAAGCCATAGAGTTACGTAAATCATGGGATCGATAGACATGTTAACACTAGAGGTCCCAGAGAGGGGTCATTTAGTATTTCTACCTTTGGAACCCAGAGACGGGTCGAATGACCTTGATGAGTCCAGGGCTGTGGGGGGGTACTTGGTCACCGGGTTGGGATGAGTCCTGCCTGAGTCTGAACCCTCCTCTTCTCTATTAACTTAAACTAACAGTGAGGTCCTTCTGCAGGGTCTCAGTTCCTCCTGTGGCCCCTGGTCCTATGTTTGGTTAGTTTTTAATCTCTTTGTCACTATCCTCAGGGCTAAACTCCTCCTTAGACTGCTGGGCTTTTCACTGTGGCTCTGCAAGCCCACAGCATTGGACTCCAGTGTCCGGTTGTGCTTAAGGGGAATATATTCAGATCCCTTTTCTTGTTCCCTATCTCCTCTACTTGTCTCCGGCCCCTTCCCTGGGGTATGAACAGCCGACAATTGTCCCTTCTGGTCCTGGCCTATATCCTTTACCAGAGACCAGCAGCTCTGCCTCCTCTTTTCTTCCTCTCCTCTCTTGAACTAACTGAATAACAACCCTGGGACTAACTGTCTCCTCCTCTCAGCCTGGATCTTCTAAAAGGGGAACTGACTTAATGCAGCCAGTAGAGCTCCCCCTTCAGGTCTGGAGTGGTAGATGTTGTGTGCTGATCAAACCAAGGTGTCAGTCCTTCCTTGCACCAGTTTAACCTGTGGCAATCCCCTGCAGGGGTGCCACAACCTGAAGGATTTTAGGCCACATTTACAAATGAAAGGATGCTAATTGGAGCCATCAGAGTTGTCGGTTTGGACTAAGGGTCATTTGACCCTCTTTTGGGACTTCAGGGGAAGCTCGAAATTTCTGGGACTTCTAGTGTTAAAGGGAATCTGTCAGGTCATTAATCAGTATGATACTAAAATTACCTTAGAATAGTGCCTGGACAGACCTTTTAAAAACATGTAAAATCATTATGGTACTGTTTGTAGTTTACTTGCTATAAGCATTTTCACACCCTGCAGGCAGCTGCTGCATTAGTCCAGTCTATTGCTTTCTCAGCCACTTAGTCTGGCTGTGTTAGGCTGGTTTCACACTGCAGTTTTTTCCCTGACCAGTGTCCATTCAGTTTGGGTGCCAAAACTAGGAGTGTCTTCAAAACTCAGAATTGGTGTCAATCTTTGAATCATAGTATTTCTCTGCAAGTTCCTCTTCTGATTTTGGCACACAAATCGGTTGGAACCTGATCACAGAAAAAACTGCAGTGTGAAACCAGCCTAAGAGTTAATTTATTATTCACTCCTTCTCAGGCAGTTCTCCTCTCCCTCCCTCCTCCCTTTTCTCTGTGCTCTGCCTGTCAGGTTTGCAGGCACACATCTGCCTTACCTGATCTAGATAAGGTATCTACTCCATTTGTTTCTCTAAGCAGGTAACCCTGCTGTCCTGTGACAGGATTTTATTTCACCTGTTGTTTTGCTGCAAACAAATACAACAGAGAGGAGGATACAGCCACCCCCACCCCAATATGAGTGATTTCTATTGATCTCCTGTGCAGTACTATGGTGTGAATTTGTGGCATGAATATTCATCCAATGGGGAGTGGACAGCAGAGAAGAAAATTATCACTCACTGTGATTGACAGATGGAATGATTCTCATTATTTGCAGTTCACACAGGATAGGAGGGAAATATATATATATATAAGAAATACATCAATAGAGCAAGCTGTTAGAATTAGAAAATGATAGGAATTACATGTGGATTTTTATCCTGACAGACTTCCTTTAATGGTATGTAAATTATGAAAAAATGGAAATACATTTTTCAAAACATCTTGATTGATTCCATATCAAGTATGAGAATTATGTGCAAACATACATGTAATTCAATGCCTTGACATTCTATTAATGAGGTTATTAATTGATGACTGAAAATGTTGTAACACGCAGTATGCACTTGGGCAAATCAAGTTCTACTGCTGACAATGCCCTTGGCAGTTGCCGACCAATTAAATCCTAGATATGGGATAGGAAATAGATTTAAAGACTCTGCATCTCATAGTACCAAGTTTAGGCCATGCAGATTGTTTACAGTAGCATGAACAACATGCAGCCTGTTGTTGCTATGTTGAAAAACAGCTCCACTGATTCAACCTTCCCGTAAATGTAAAGCTCTGTTGTTAGTGCACCACGTGATAATCATGGGAGACTGGTTTGATGTTCCCTCAGATAGGTTTCTTATTGGCATAGCACATGTGGTTTTCAGTTCAATCTTAGATTTTATTACATCCTAGACAAAGGTTAGACATGTTGCTGAAGAGGATAGACCACCATTCATGACCTGCACCATGATAACTTTTAAGAGTGATGTATTGTGAGTGGTGGACTGAGGTTAATGGAATAGTTTTGAAAGGAAATCTAACACAAGTCCTACTTCCAGAATTATGATGTACAGGGGTAACCATACCAATCTAGTCTTATTTCCAGATGCACAAACAATTTGGCATTACATTTATTACAGTGCACAGACATTTCTCCGAAGTGCTTTAGGAGCTGTATTTCAATTCGACAAGACCAGGCTACAAATTGCCCACACTACTAGGAGTATTCTGTATGACTTAAATGTGATACCATGGTCTACAATATTTCTGTACTTGTCACATCTTGGACATAATTTTCCAATTGCAAACGCAGCTACCAACAGAGAATGTTTATTATTTGCACACCCTAGTGCACTGAGTGTGGAAGAGCACCAATAACCTCAATGATAGCATACCAAGTCAGTTAAGTGCATGGTGGTTATACTCAATATTGAATAAATGTCATTATTCAATATTGAACCTGTAATTTACATAATTGCAGGAATTTTCCTTCTTGGTGTTGCAATTTCAGTGTTAAGTAAAAGACATGATATCTTAACAGTTCATTTTGGAGTGTTTAGAGTAAGCTACAGAAGTGAGTTGTGCTACTTTGTTTAGTATAGTATAATGAGCTCCCTGATTCTTACCCTCTAACCCAGGGATCTCCAACTCAAGGCATCGAGGGCCAAAAACAGGTCAGGTTTTCAGGATTTCCTAAGTATTGTACAGGTGATAATTGAATCCCCTGCAGAGGTAATGATTCCAATACTAAAGAAATCCCGAAAATCTGATCTGTTTGCGGCCCCCGAAGCCTAGAGTTGGCGATCCCTGCTTTAACCTGTATAAAAGAAGTTAATCTTTGCTGCAGGAGGACTCCTAGATTACATCCACAAAGCAGCTGCTTATTGGTAGTGTCAATTAAAACAAATCTGAACTAGCAATTGTCAGAACCTACAATCACAGATAAAGACAGATTCATAAGCAAAAACAAGAGTAATGGAAAGTCTTAAGAGTCTAAGGCCACGTGTACATGTTGAAGAGTCTAAGGCCACTTGTACATGTTGAAGAGTCTAAGGCCACTTGTACATGTTGAAGAGTCTAAGGGCCCTTTCACATCAGCGTTTTTTGAAATTTGCGGCAGATGCGGTGAAAAAACCGCATCTGCCGCAATTACCGCATACCGGCTCCACTTGCGGCGCGGTTGCGGTAAACGCCATGCAAAGTATAGGCATACTTGCGGCAGGTGCGGCAAGTGCGGTTTTGCACTTGCGGCAGGTGCGGCAGCGAAAAAAAACGCGGCTGACCACGGTTTTTTTTCGCTGCCGCACCTGCCGCATCTGCCGCAAAAAAACACTGATGTGAAAGGGCCCTAAGGCCACTTGTATATGTTGAGTATTTGGTGAGTTTTTACCTTGGTATTTGTAAACCAAAACCAGGAATGGAACATCTGCATTTTTTACCCACTTGTAATTTGGCTTACTCATACAGAGGTAAAAAAACACGCCAAATACTCAACATGTGCAAGTGACCTACAGGTTCAGATAGTATACATAAAAAAATAGTGAACAAAACTAGAGTGAAATCAGAAAGGAACTTGATTGGTTAAAGTGGAAGAATGGGAAGAGAGAAATCTGGAGAACTACTATAATCAAGGTTCAAATGAGCAAACCAGGTTGTATAGAGGATTCAGTGATTGACAGAGTAACGCCAAAAGAGTTTTTTAAATAGATCGCCTAGCTTACCGATTGCATGTAATAAAACAAAAAGAGGGGCGCAATGAGGAGCACCTATGGTTTTTACCATGGAATACTTATAGGGTCGGATGGCTGCTTACCTTATGGTGTTGTGCGCCCTGCACAACACCTGTAAAGATTTAAATGTACCTATACCGGGCTCTGCCGTTCGCTCCCAGCAACTTCTCCTGTGGCGTTTCCGGATGTGGCTGTCACGTGATCCCGCTACCAGGAACTTCGTCACCGCAGGTCCTATTCCTGTTACGCTCAGTTGCCCTGCAACCAAAGGTCCTTTAGCGTTGTATGTGCTCCTTCCCTCACAGCAGCTCCTGACGATCTTCCCACAAGGAGAATTGAAGCAATAAAAACAGAACACCAGTCTGATGGAGCACTAAAGGAGGGGGCAAAGAGGAATCATATTATAACATCCAAACCTTTTTATTGAAAGTCCCTTATATGCCACGACACGTTTCGACAGACAACTGCTGTCTTCCTCAGGTGACAGCATCACCTGAGGAAGTAGCAGTTGTCTGTTGAAACGCGTTGTGGCATATAAGAGACTTTCAATAAAAAGGTTTGGATGTTATGATTCCTCTTTGCCACCTCCTTTAGCGCTCCATCAGACCGGTGTTCTGTTTTTACTAGCTTACCGATTGGCCACTAAACTTATCCTTGATCATGCACTTAAAAAACTATTATCAGTTTTATAAATTCTTATTTTATAATTTCAGACTTTAACTACATATCTATAAAAAATACCATTATTTTACTCTTCAATAGAGACTTTGGGGACACTTTGTTCTCAATTCCTTTAAGACTACCGTGGTTTAAAATAATTTGTATTGATTCTTGCAGGAAAAAAACATTAGCGATTTCCCTGTAGGTTCTGTAATTTGTTTTATAAAAGATAAAGATGAAATTGTATGTAGCATATCTCTCAATTCACATCTTTCAAAGCAGGCAGCTGTTGACACTCATTGAATAGTGTGATATAAATGTGCTACCAATAGGCTTGGGAGCTATTGTAGCCGTATTCTGTGCCTTGCTTCTTGCTCACAGGTTTTGTAATGCACCTGCTTCCCGAACAAAAGTGAGAGAAGAAAGTGTTCCATGTTCTAATATCTCATGAAGAACTAAGGACACTGTTTGAAAAAAGAAATGCATTTGTTTAAAAGTATTTCAGGAGAAAAAAAGTTGCGGTGCTTGGAATTTACCTATTGTTGAAATCCTGCCGCATGGATCATTGTCAGACTCGTCTGCAGAGTACGAGCTGATTATAATATAATTTTCAGTATGTTCAACAAAATATTCTTTTTCGGAAAGGAATAATTCATTGACTATGTTAAATGCTCTATGGATACTAAAGTTTTACTTCTTACTTTCTAAGAAACTTAATAACTTTAACATATGTTTTAATATTTTATATTGTGTTTTGGTTATTTAATGTCCTTTCGATATATGTTGTCTCCATTTTAAAAGTTGCTGCAAACTCTTTGAGAGCAAAGACCAGTGCCAATATGGTGTCTGCTATGTGACCCTACAGCAGGGGTGGGGAACTCCAGGCCTCAAGGACCGCCAACAGGTCAAATGTTTTCAGTATTTCCATAGTATTGCATAGGATATAATTGATTCACCTGCACTGGTGATGATTCCAACCCCTGAGCAATGCTAAGGAAATCTTGAAAACATGACCTGTTGGTGACCCTTGAGACCTGGATTTCCCCACCTCTGCCCTACAGCACTGCTCTTTAGTAATGAGAATAAATAAGGGCTCATTTACATGTCTAGTTTTGCAATCCATGGTTTTCACGGATAGTACTTGCACCTTTGATGGTCTATGGAACCTTTCATATATTCATGTTTTCAATGCCCTGTGAAAATTGCTGAGCTGTGTCTGTTTTTATCCAAACTTCAGATCAAAATCGGCAATGCAAGTTAATGGGAAAATCGGACCGCAATTGGATGACATCTGAGTGATGACGTCCATTGATTATCATGAAATGTCTTAATAGAGAAGCTGGAGAAATGTTTATTTTAATTTCTCCACCTAGAAAAACAAATGACTTTTGGACCACACTGATTAAATTCTGATCAAATTTGGGTCAAAGTTAATGCTGAGTGAGTGTAATCATTACTATTCGTTACTTGCATGGATAGTATGGTATTCGCAATAATCGTTACTCGGCGAGTAACTCTGGTTCTCATGAGTGATATGTCGATTGTAAATGATCTGAAACAAATTGAAAGCTTCTTTCAGTAAATAAAGGGAGTCGGCACCCCAGTGAGAGCAGACTGAAGGGTAGGCTCTCTCTGGGGGGCACAGCAAGGTGTTTTATGCAGTGAAAACACAAAAATGCCCACCCTCCCACCCTGTCCCAGAAAGACTTGTTTTATGGCAGGATGAGTGTGGGTTGAGGCTATCACTAATTGACTAACATTGGACTTGCTATTCGGACTAGTATGCAGTATTGCAAAGTACTCGTTACAAGTATAGCGATTATGAATATTTCGCGACTCACTCTTCACTACTTAAGGTCTGATCAGAATAACCGGTCCATTTTGTTGTATGTCAAAAAATGACACATGGATGTGTGAATGAGAGCTTAGGATCCTAAATTTATTTGTCTCAATGTACAATAAATCATCACATAATTAAAAAAAACTGTACAAAATAGGTAAAAATGCGTAATGATTTGCAAAACCTTTGTATGTTGACCATGGAGTATTGAAAAAGAGTTTTCTCTTAAAGCAGCTGTTTTATGAAGGCAAACCCTGATGACGTGCTTTCTTTGGTGGTGCTGCTTTAAACTTAAGTCCCCTGCTCCTGGTCTTATACTCACCTTTCAGCATTTTCACCTTTTTTCAATAGCACTTTGGTACCTCGGTGCCATTTTATAACTGTAACTTCTGATTGGACAGAAGTCAGAAGTTACATCACAAACTCACAATATAAGTCTTTGACAGTCAGAATGCAGCTGTCATAGACTTGTATTGAGTTGTGACCTATGCTGCTCTCCATTATACAGTGGAGCTGCTGGCAGTTCACAAAGTACCTGAGACCAACCAGAGAGTGGCTGAAAACAGATGAAGTCTCCAGGGTATGACTATACGACAGAGGACAGGAGACTTAGATTTAAATGGGACCTGTCAGATAGTTTATTCCCCCCCCCCCCCCCAGTTAGCACTGTCTGTACCTGCAGCTTCATAGTACTATTCTAATCATCCCTGTCTGAGCTCAGAGTGTAATGTCAAAGGTGAAAAAAAGCATTTACATACTTACATTTTCTGAGGAAGTGACAACACCTTGGGGGACATAGACACACTGGCGGGGTAATAGTTAACTCACTGCCAACTTCTCTGTATAAAAAAACCTGTGTGATGTCCCGATCATGTGAACATAGTGGGCGGAGCTAAGAAAGCAAAATCATTATGGGCTATGGAGACTTAGATCCGCCTATTATAGTCACATGGTCATGACATTGCACAGGTCCTGCAGTATCTTCTGAAATTCGGCTGAAATGTTAACAATTAACCTTTCAGATCGATTATGTCCCCCAAGGTGTGTCCTGGCCGGTGAGTGCTACTTCTCTCCAGAACGTTTATTATACAGTCATATGAAAAAGTTTGGGCTCCCCTCTTAATCTTACTCATTTTTTTTTTGTTTAAAAATGGGTTTTTGCAACAGCTATTTCAGTGTGATATATGTAATAACTGATGGACACATTAATATTTCAGGTTTGAAATGAGGTTTATTGCACTAACCAAAAATGTGAAATATGCATTATTTCAAAATTTGACAGGTGCCAAAGTATGGGCACCCTTCTGATTTTCATGACTAAATTGTTTGGTAACCTCATTGAGCTTTGTACTTCATAGCCCGGTGTATCCAATCATGAGAAAAGCTATTTCAGGTATCCACTTGCAAGTTGTTATCCTATTTGCATCTTCTCTGAGGAGAGGCATCATGAGCTCCTCAAAACAGCTCTCAAATGACTTAAAAAAAAAGATTGTTCAACATAGTTGTTATGGGGAAGGATACAAAACGTTGCCTCAGAGATTTAACCTGTCAGTTTCCACTGTGAGGAACATAGTAAGGAAATGGAAGACCACAGGGACTGTTCTTGTAAAGGCCAGAAGTGACCGGCCAACAAAAATATCTGAAAGGCAGAGAAGAAGAATGGTGAGAACAGTCAAGAACAATCCACAGACCACCTCCAAAGACCTGCAGCATCATCTTGCTGCAGATGGTGTCACTGTGCATCGGTCAACAATACAGCGCACACTGCACAAGGAGAAGCTGTATGGGAGAGTGATGCAAAAGAAGCCGTTTCTGCATGCACGCCACAAACAGAGTCGCATGAGGTATGCAAAAGCACATTTGGACAAGCCAGTTTCATTTTGGAAGAAGGTCCTGTGGACTGATGAAACAAAGATTGAGTTGTTGGGTCATACAGCAAGGCTTTATGCATGGCTCCACAAAAACACAGCATTCCAAGAAAAACACTTGCTACCCACTGTCAAATTTGGGGGAGGGTCCATCATGCTTTGTGGGTGTGTGGCCAATGACGGCACCTGGAATCTTGTTAAAGTTGAGGGTCGCATGGATTCCACTCAGTATCAGCAGATTCTTGAGAATAATGTTCAAGAATCAGTGTCAAAGTTGAAGTTACGCCGGGGATGGATCTTTCAGCAAGACAATGATCCAAAACTCCGCTCCAAATCTACTCAGGCATTCATGCAGAGGAACAATTACAATGTTCTGGAATGGCCATCCCAGTCCCCAGACCTGAATATCATTGAACATCTGTGGGATGTTTTGAAGCTGGCTGTCCATGCTCAGCGACCATCAAACTTAACTGAACTGGAATTGTTTTATAAAGAGGAATGGTCAAAAATACCTTCATCCAGGATCCAGGAACTCATTAACAGCTACAGGAAGCGACTAGAGGCTGTTATTTTTGCAAAAGGTGGAGCTACTAAATATTAATGTCACTTTTCTGTTGAGGTGCCCATACTTTTGCACCTGTCAATTTTGAAATAATGCATATTTCACATTTTCGGTTAGTACAATAAACCTCATTTCAATCCTGAAATATTACTGTGTCCAGCAGTTATTACATATATCACACTGAAATAGCTGTTGCAAAAACCCAATTTTAAACAAAAAAATTGAGTAAGATTAAGAGGGGTGCCCAAACTTTTTCATATGACTGTATGTGGCTTGCAGCCGGAAGTGTGCACCTGGGGAGACAGGAAGTGATCTCAGCGTTAAGCCACCCAGCCATCCAGTGGTGCTTGTCTGGATAGAGTTGTGCTCTGAGACAGGTGCAGCGAGTGGTGGTGCACAGACATTTCTCTACACAAACCGTGGGTACACCATTCATTTTAAATATCAATTTACTGGTGAAATTGTGCAAAAAAAACAAAACACTTTAATTCTGGGATTTTTATTTATTTATTGATTTTCTGCATTTACTGAACAAGTTAAATATTTTTGTTAAATTTTGAAAGTTTAGATTTCTACAGACACAGATTTATGGGGGCACCACCTATGTTTTTTTACATTTTTATTATTTCTTTATTTATAAAGGGTGGGTCGAAGGGGTTTAAATCAATTTTTTTTATATGTTTAAAAACATTGCTTATAAAACATTGCTTCACTGTAGTATATAGTAAAAAATCATGATCTCCTGGAGGAGACAGAGATTACTCTGCAGCTTTCTCAGACTTTACTTGCTATGAAAAAATTTGACTTGTACTAGGACCAAGCATTGTAGGAGGAAAAATCTACACAAACAGTAGAGCAGAAAGCGTTTGAACGCCAGGGCACTGACCGCAATGGTATATGTGTATCTGACTCAACACTACAATAGCTTGTCAGTAGACCTTGTAAATCCTTCCTGGGTGAATGGGTACAGTTCATGAAGATCCTGTTCTGCAGGTAAGTTCCACACTAATCCAATAGAAGAAGCCATGGCAGCACTCCAAGTATCGTGATCAATTGACCAATTGAATTTTATTGCACAAAGTAAAAAATCAACAGGCACGGGCCACATGGCCTTACAGAAGTGTTGGTAAGCACAAAACATACATTGTCCATCCCCCAAAATGTCGTCTCCCTCCCCTCACTGTAAGGCCATGTGGCCCGTACCTGTTTATTTGTAACTTGGTGCAATAAAGCTCCAGTCACCAGGTCACGATTCCTGGAGTGCTGCCGTGGCTTCTTCCATTGGCTTAGGAGCAAGAATCTACCAATTCTAGGATTTAGGAGCAGGAGCCGGGCCGGCATCAGCACCCGGCATACCCAGGCAAGTGCCGGGGCCTTGAACAGCTGGGGGGGTCCACTGGCCATCAGGGACAGGCAGCCCTGACAGCCAGGGGCCCATTAGTGACAGACAGCCCTTTGAACAAGGGGCACATCAGGCAGGTGCAGCAAGGCGCTGAGTGCTCCGCTGAGCTCCCAGTGCACATGGCTAATTTGCATGTGATGCAGATTAGCCATGTGCTAGCTCCAGGGAGCAGTGGAGCTTCCTCCTTTACCTACTGTAGCAGAGTGATGAGTCATCACCCTGCAACCTCATCACACTGCTGCAGGAAGGAGGAGGAAGCTCCACAATCCCGGGAGCTGCTGCTATAAGGATGTGTGTGGAAGAATCTGAGGAGGACGCAGCCCCGGGGAGCGGATGGAAGGTGAGTATGATGAGTTTTTTTTTTTTTAACTGTGAGCAGCGGAAGGATGGGGGATTATATCTACCATAGAGTCTGTGCTGACTTATATAGAGGCTGGCTGACTGTATATTGAGGCTATGCAGACTGTATATAGAGGCTATGTAGACTGTATATAGTGGCTATGCAGACTGTATATAGAGGCTGGCTGACTGTATATAGAGGCTTTGCTGACTGTATATAGAGGCTGTGCTGACTGTATATAGAGGCTGCCTGTGCTGCCTGTATATAGAGGCTGTGCTGGGGTATATAGAGGCTATGCTGACTGTATATAGAGGCTATGCAGACTGTATATAGAGGCTATGCTGACTGTATATAGAGGATATGCAGACTGTATATAGAGGCTGGCTGACTGTATATAGAGGCTTTGCTGACTGTATATAGAGGCTATGCAGACTGTATATAGAGGCTGGCTGACTATATATAGAGGCTATGCAGACTGTATATAGAGGCTGAGCTGGGGTATATAGAGGCTGTGCTGACTGTATATAGAGGCTGGCTGACTGTATATAGAGGATTTGCTGACTGTAAATAGATGATGTGCTGACTCTATATAGAGCCTGTGCTGACTCTATATAGAGCCTGTGCTGACTCTATATAGAGGCTGTGCTGACTGTATATAGAGGCTGTGCTGGGGTATATAGAGGCTGTGCTGACTGTATATAGTGTCTGTGCTGACTGTATATAGAGGCTGTGCTGATTGTATATATAGGCTGTGCTGACTCTATATAGAGGCTCTGCTGGTGTATGTAGAGGCTCTGCTGACTGTATATAGAGGCTGTTTTGACTGTATATAGAAGCTGTGCTGACTGTATATAGAGTCTGTGCTGACTGTAAACAGATGATGTGCTGACTCTATATAGAGCCTGTGCTGACTCTATATAGAGCCTGTGCTGACTCTATATAGAGGCTGTGCTGACTGTATATAGAGGCTGTGCTGGGGTATATAGAGGCTGTGCTGGGGTATACAAAGGCTGTGCTGGGGTATACAGAGGCTTTGCTGGCGGTATACGGAGGCTGTGATGGCTGTATATGGAGGCTGTGCTGGGGTATACGGAGGCTGCTGCTGAGGTATATGGAGACTGCTGTTGTTATGTATATATAATATGGAAGCTGTTCTGGGCTATATATAATATTTGGAGGCTGTGCTGAGCTGTATATATCATATGGAAGCTGTGATAGACTATATATATTATTTGGAGGTTGTGCTGAGCTGGATATATTATTTGGAGGCTGCTGCTGGGCTGCCACAGCTTCCAAATATATACAGCCCAGCACAGCCTCCAAATAATATATACAGCCCACAGCCTCTATGTTATATATACAGCCCGGCAATCTCCAAATTATATATATAACCCTGAACAGCCTCTATATTATATATACAGCCCACTCAGGAACCTCTATATTACATATACACAGCCTGTAGCTTCTATATTATATTCATGAATCATAGTATGTGTTAAAGGGGCCCACTGAGACTGTTTCACCCGGGGCCCACAAAAACCTGGAGCCGGCCCAGAGCAGGTGGATCGTAAGACTCAATGTATGTTTAACATAAAGCAAGATGATTAAGAATGGAGTTTTCCTGCATTGTAGGTAGTGAGATCTAAGAAAGACAAGTAATCATGCAAAAACTATAATGGCTATAAAGGGGAAGTCATCACTACAGATGTCATTGCTGCAGAATGCTCGCGGAATTTATAGAAGATATATTGTTATAATTTTATGCCTCAGTAAAGTTAAACCATTATGGTTATGTCCATTATAGAAGTGTAACTTATGCATTGTTGCCTCAGAGAAAAGTAAAAGTTTCTTAGAGTTCATAAACTCTCATCACAGTTATATTGATGGGGTAGTTTATATTTTGATAGATCAGACATATGTATTTTTTTAATAATTACATAATGCAAAAGAGCTCATTTACTTTTACACTTCCAAAATATGTATTGGTAATCTTTGATATTATGCAGACTCATGTTCTTTGTACGTGCACATGGATACCTCATGCATGACATGGTCTTGACAAAGAACAAAGAGAGAAGCACACATTGATGTGAGAGGATTTCAGTCACATTGATATATCACTGCTATATCTATATCTTAATGAATGAAAACGTTTGAGACAAACAAGATCTCTCATACTTTACATATCAAGAAATACCAAACCAAGGGCTTCAAGAAAGAGAAGTGTAGACTATGTGCTGCATAAAAGACTACTAGCGAATGCACAGTTAGTCATCTAGTTTACATAACAATGAAATTGTTTCATATCTTTTCACCTATGTCTAAGAAAGAGCATTTCTAAGAAATAGAGGTAAGTGGATCAATCTGAGTTGGATCAAGTTTGAGTCAAATTTTCTAAAATTCATGACTTCATGCAAATTTGAAGGTGTTAAAATTCGATTTGCAGTTTGCAAAAAAGAAAAACTTACCAAGCACTATTTCCCACACAAGTGAAGCATCAGAGAACAAGCTTATGTCATATTGTATTTCCCAGGAAAAAGGGGGGCTTCCTCATAATGTCCTGCAGGTATGATGACTTATTTATTATAATACCCGTTTTGCCGAGCACTTTGTCACATACAAGCAGTCCGTCGCCAACTTCAAATTCACACTCGCTGCCGCAAAACAAACTTCTAGTCTCAAAATCCGAAACAGCTATTCAACAACTTTCACTTCTCTCCTCCATCCCCCAGCACCTCCTCCCTCTCCTCACATTTCTGCTAAAGACTTTGCCTCTTTCTTTAAGCAGAAGATTGATAACATCAGAGAAAGATTTTGTCTAAAGCCCCCTATGCCCCTCCTCATAACTGCTCAGCCCTGCTCTTTCAAAACCAGCTACTCCACCATAACAGAAGATCAGCTCTCCTCTCTTCTGTCAAGATCTCATTTCACCATTTGTATGCTTGACCTGCTCCCGTCCCACCTCATCCCCAACCTTGCCACAGTCTTCATCCCAACCCTAACACATCTCGTCAACCTTTCATAAACAAATGGTGCCTTCCCCTCATCCCTCAAACATGCCTCAATCACACTCATCCTCAAAAAGTCCTCCATTGACCCATCCTCTGTATCTAACTATTGCCCGATATCACTTCTCCCTTATGCCTCTAAACTGCTGGAACAACATGTAAATCTTGAACTGTCCTCCCGTTCCACCTCTCCTCCTGTTCCCTGTTTGACAGGTTACAATCTGGCTTTCGACCGCATCACTCTACTAAAACTGCCCTAGCTAAAGTTACCAATGACCTACTAATCGCCAAGAGTAAGCAACACTACTCTGTCCTCCTCCTCCTAGACCTGTCTTACACCTTGGACACTGTAGACAATTCCCTCCTGTTACAGATTCTCTCATCTCTTGGCATCACAGACTTGACCCTGTCCTGGAGTCCTGGATCTTGTCGTATCTAACAGACCAGGCATTCAGTGTCTTCCTCTCCCACACCACCCACATCACCTCCTCACCCCCTGTCCATCGGTGTTCCCAAGGCTCAGTTTTAGGACCCCCACTCTTCTACATCTACACCTTTGGCCTGGGTCAGCTTATAGAATCCCATGGTTTACAGTATCATCTCTACGCTGATGACATGCAGATCTACCTCTCTAGACCTGACATCACCTCCTTACTAACAAAAATACCACAATGTCTGTCCAATAAATGTCTGTCCAATATTTCATCTTTCTTTTCTGCTCGATTTCTAAAAGTGAACATGGACAAAACAGAATTAATTATCTTTCGCCCATCTCACTCTACCCCTCCACCAGACCTATCCATCAAAGTAAATGGCTGCTCACTTTCCCCAGTTCCGCATGCATGGTGCCTCAGGGTGATCCTCGACTCTGCCCTCTCTTTCAAGCCACAAATACAAGCGCTTTCCACTTCCTGTTGACTCCAACTCAGAAATATCACCAGGATTCATACATTCCTTGACAAAGAAACAGCAAAAACACTCGTGCATGCCCTCATGATCTCACGCCTTAACTATTGCAACCTCCTACTCTCTGGCCTCTCCTCTAGCACTCTTGCACCACTCCAATCTATCCTAAACTCTGTTGCCCAACTAATCCACCTGTCTCCTCATTATTACCCAGCCTCTCCTCTCTGCCAAGCCCTTCACTGGCTTCCTATCCAGAGGCTCCAGTTCAAAACCCTAACTATGACATACAAAGCCATCCACAACCTGTCTCCTCCATACATCAATGACATGGTCTCCTGGTACGTACCTACATGCAACCTACGATCCTCTCAAGATCTCCTTCTCTACTCCCCACTCATCTCTTCTTCCTACAACTGCATACAAGATTTCTCCCATGCTTCCCCATTCTCTGGAACTCTTTGCCCCAACACATCAGACTCTTGCCCACCGTGGAAACATTCAAAAGGAACCTGAAGACCCACCTCTTCTGATAAGTTCATAACCTGCAATGATCCTCAGTCTACTGAGCTGTCAAACGACCAGCTCAACCCTCTCCTAGTGTATCCTCACCCATTCCTTGTAGACTGTGAGCCATTGCGGGCAGGGTCCTCTCTCCTTCTGTACTTGTGTGTGCCTTGTATTTCTCATGTTTATTGTACTTGTCTATGTATGCCCCTTTTCACAAGTAAAGTGCCATTGAATAAATGGCGCTATTATAATAAATAATAATAATAATAATACCTTGTACAGCTCTGTTGTATTGCAACACAATCGGAACACTCTCTGCCTGTGAGATGAAGGCTGAAGTACTATAAGTTGCCAACTGCATATGTGTTTTAAGGGAATCTGTCAGTAGGATCAACCCTCCTAAGCTGTCTAAATGGACAAGTAGATAATAGGAAGTTAATTAAAGTAATAACTTGATATATGCAATCCAATGTGTAATTTCATAAAAATCAAAGTTTTTCCTATACAGCGGGTATAATAAGTATTGAAGATATCATCAATTTTCTCAGTAAATATATTTCAAAACGTGCCACTGACATGAATTTATCACCTGATGTCGTTAACAATCCATCCAATTCACATAGCCAAAGAAATCAAGCTGTATATGTCCATAAATTAAGTTATGTGTAATCATGAAAAATGGGATAAAGTATTTAAATTAGTGATGGGCGAGTCCTAAATTACTCGGAATCGCTTGACTCTAGCGAGTCCGAGCCCGGGACTCGCTACTCGTTGCGAGTCTAGCGAGTCCAATGTTAATGAATGGGGAAGCGAGTAATAGCGAGTAGTGTGCGATTTACAAATCACAGATGTGTCTCGGAAGCTTCAGCCTGAAGCAATCCTAGTTTTGTCAGAGACTCTGACAAAACTAGGATTGCCATTGATTTGCATTGGACTCGTTTACTGTGCAAGTAGTCGCTGGGAAACTCGCACAGTAAGGAGTCAGGCTGTCTCCTCTGTGCTGGCTGCCGCAGCTCCAGGGTCCTAGAGCCTGCCTGCTGCCTGATGTAGCAGAGCTGAGATTGTTCTCAGTCTGCTCATTCCCTGTGCATAGACATCTATATCTATGCAAAGGGATGTAGCAGAGAGGACATCGCGTTTTGGACTGCGTCGGACGGAAGAGGATTTTTTTAATTAAAGATGGAGTCCCTAATGGCTTTTTTTTTTTATTTCTAATAAAAATTTTTCTCTGTGTTGTGTTTTTTTTAAAACAATTTAATAGAAATTCATGGCGGTCATGTCTAATATTGGCGTGACCGCCATAAATTTCGGGCTTAGGGCCAGCTGATAATACAAAGCTGGCCCTAACCTCTTTATTACCAAGCGTGCCACCGCCACCAGGGCCGCTGGAAGAGCGGTGTTCAGCGCCAGAGGATGGCGCTTCAATGAACGCGCCATCTTCTGGGGCGGCTGCGGGCTGCAATTTGCAGCGGGGGGTGCCCAGAAAGCTTGGGCATCCCTGCTCTGCGGATTCCAGCCCCCAGCTGCTTAGCTCTACCTGGCTAGACATAGAAATTGCGCGGAGCCCCACGCATTTTTTTTTTTATTATTTCATGAAATTCATGAAATAATAAAAAAAAAAGGGCTCCCCTATATTCTTGTGTCTGGCCAGGTGCAAATAGGCACCTGGGGGTTGGGGGCAGCCCGTCGCTGCCTGCTGGATCCGGCTGGTTCCAGAAATACGGCGAAGCCCATGTAATTTTTTTTCTGAAAAATCAATAAAACAATCCTAAAAAAGGGACTGCATCTTTATTAACCCCTCGTCCATGGTCCAGGGGTTAATAAAGATGCAGTCCCTTTTATTTACATTGTTTTATGGATTTGTCAGAAAAAAATTTCGCGTGGGCTTCGCCGCATTTCTGGAACCAGCCGGATCCAGCAGGCAGCGACGGGCTGCCTCCAACCCCCAGGTGCCTATTTGTACCTGGCCGGACACAAGAATATAGGGGAGCCCTTTTTTTTAATTATTTCATGAATTTCATGAAATAATAAAAAAAAAATGCGTGGGGCTCCGCGCAATTTCTATGTCTAGCCAGGTACAGCTAAGCAGCTGGGGGCTGGAATCCGCAGCGCAGGGAGGCCCAAGCTTTCTGGGCACCCCCCGCTGCAAATTGCAGCTCGCAGCCGCCCCAGAAGATGGCGCGTTCATTGAAGCGCCATCCTCTGGCACTGAACCCCGCTCTTCCAGCGGCCCTGGTGGCGGTGGCACGCTGGGTAATAAAGGGATTAATACCAGCTTTGTTATACAAGCTGGTATTAAACCCGAGATTCTTAATGTCAGGCCACGTTTGACCCAGCCACTAAGAATCTCCAATAAAGGGTTAAAAAACACAACACAGAGAAAATTTTTTATTAGAAATTTTAAAAAAAGCCATTAGGGACTCCATCTTTAATTAAAAAAATCCTCTTCCGTCCGACGTAGTTCAAAATGCGATGTCCTCTCTGCTACATCCCCTGTGCATAGATATAGATGTCTATGCACAGGGATGAGCAGACTGAGAACAATCGCAGCTCTGCTACATCATCTCTGTGAGCAGGCGGGCTCTAGGACCCTGGAGCTGCGGCAGCCTGCACAGAGCAGACAGCCGGACTCAGCTCGCAAAGTAACAGCAGTTACTTTGCGAGTTTCCCTGTGATTACTTGCACAGTAATCAGACCAATGCAAGTCAAAGGCAATCCTAGTTTTGTCAGAGTCTCGGACAAAACTAGGATTGCCATTGATTTGCATTGGACTCGTTGCTGTGCGAGTAATCACAGGGAAACTCGCAGAGTACCGAGTCCTGCGAGTCACTTACTACTCGCCGAGTAACGAGTCCTAGCGAGTAGATTCGCCCATCCCTAATTTAAAACATTAGGAAAGAGAGGTGCAAAAAGCCATAAAAAGTTGTGACAGCAGCTAAAATCTATTAGAAATTAGATAGCAACCCTTCCTCTTGGTGAAAAATAATATCAGCTGGTTCAATTGATGGCCTATAAGAAGGTGTCTTATTACCAAAATGCCTGACAACAAACACCTCATGTAGCAATTTCAGATACCCAGTGGCATTGAGGTTTCCATTGATGAAGAATGGCCCCACTATCTTTGTACCCCATATACCACACCATACCATCAATCTTTGTGTTCCAACAGTCTTGGAGGGATCTATCCACTGTGGGTTAGTGTCAGACCAATAGCGGTGGTTTTGTTTGTTAATTTCACCATTCACAAAAAAATTTGCCTCATCACTCACCTGAAGGCAATTGTCTATGCTGTGAAGATACGAGATGTGCAGCATCTGAAACAACGGATACTGGAAGCCTGTGCTAGCATTTCTTCTGCGGTGTTGCTATCAGTGTGTCAAGAGTGGGTGAAGAGGGTTGCATTGATTGACAATCCAACACAATGGTCAGCACTTTGAACACATTTTATAAGTGGTGTGGTGATGTGACCGGCATGTGCCCATGGCCGGGTGCATCACACGGGTTATCAGCACAGGTCCCTGTACACATTAGCCCGTTTCCCTGTGTGTGAGTGCTGTAAACTTGTCCAGTACACAGTGTGTTAACATCTAGAAGGAGTAGATGAACCTAATGAGCAGCTGAGAGCAATGTGTGCTGACTGCTAACAACCCAGGAATGGGTGTGTCAGGTGGGTGTTGCAGCTACGATAAGAGCCTGCCAGGTGTCTGAGTGAGGACAATGGGAATCATAGCAGTCCAGACCACTGCCATATGAGGACATGCTGGAAGTGATCCGTCCCCGGTGGGGGATGTGAAGGGAGCCTGCCAGCTACATGCCGGTGGCACCTGATTCGTGCTTGCCAGCCAGTGTCCATGACCGAGGATGGCTCAAGGGCTAGGCAGTCTTATGAGTGATGAGGACCAAGGACGGCTCAAGGGCAAGGCGGTCAGATGTGCGGTGTGAGAGACCGAGTATGGCTCAAGGGCCAGGCGGTCACAGCCGACTTTGGGACTGACTCTGTGAGTCGTGATACGGTCCTGGTGATATGGTGATACGTGAATAGCCCTACGGAAGACGTATATGTGTGCCAGGCGGGTATAGCTGCCATGATGTGTCCAAGTGTATGGATGGTGCCAGGCGGCCGTAACCGCCATTGGGTCCAACTGGGTGGTCGTGAAAGGACCCATTGAAAGTGTATGATGCAGTGTGGTTTGAGACTCCCTAGGAGTAGGTTGAGGATCCCTACCGTAGGATGGGGAAGAATCCCTGTCAGGGTGATAGATGGTGATAGCCGTCTTTAGAACCAGACTGAGGTCTGCAAGGGTCGGTGGGTGACGCCTTAAAGTTCTGTGGAAAACGTAATTCTCAAGTAATGATGTGCATATTATATGTGAAAACATATCATGTATATAAAATGTACTGTGATTATAAATATGGTGTAATATGTTATGTGAAATGTAAAACGTATGGTGGATGTTACCTGTAGTTTATGGCGTGAAATAAACTACGGTATTATGTTATACATTATAAATTGTGTTGATGATGTCATTTCCCCGTTGCCAAGCGAGTACCCCAGGGGGCTACCTCACAGTGGTCATAAACTTGTAAATAACTCATGAAAGAATAAAGTTACGAAAAAAACAAGGACACCATTGTTTTTCTTATGAAATTGTCAATATTTTTAATGTGTCACAAGACCTTCTTCCTATTGAAAAAAATAAAGTTGGATACAACATGGCCAACTTCAATATGGCTGCCATAGTCACCACCCATCTGGAAAACTTTTTCCCCCTCCCATATACTGATGTTCCACAAAAAGGAAGTTGATATCGCCAACCATTCCCTTTTTTTTTTAGGTGCCTCCCTATAAATGGCCCACCCTGTAGAATATTCTTCAATGGCTAAGTCTGTCACCTGGTCTCAACCCAATAGAGCTGCATATTACTTGATAAAGACTAAACTTCAGACAAAAAGGCCACAAACAGCAACTGAAAACTGCAACCGTAAAGGCCTGGCAGAGCATTAAAGTTCAAGACTTCAGACATTCATTGCCAGATAACGGTTTTCAACCAATTATTAAAAATTACATTTTATTTACAATTATTAAATTTATCCAATTACTTTTGAGCCCTTGAAATGAAGGGATTGAGTTTCAAAAAGGCTTTAGTTTCACACATTTTTATGCCATCATATTGATCAACACACTGAATTAAAGCTGAAAGTCTGAACCTAAACTGCATCTGAATGGATTTATTCAACATCCATTGTGGTAATGTACAGGTAATGTACAGAAAAATGTTGTCTCTATCCAAATAAATATGGACCTAACTGTATATAGTTTGCTACAAGGATATACAGCCATACAAGAGGTGTAACAACAAAGTCATGATATAAGGACATGAAAAACTTCAATAAGGCTAGGGTCACACTTGGCTGCGTTTTTGAGGATGCTTTGGCAGCCTGCGTTTTTGGGCTGCGTTTTTGATGTTAGGTCAGGAGCAGCCTTAAAAAATGCAAGCAAAAACGCATGCAAAAACGGTACCATTTAGTATCATGCATTTTTCCATGCGTTTTTCACAGAGGTTAAGTGTGAAAAACCCATGGAAAAAACGCATCCACGACGCTAGTGTGACCCTAGCCTAAGGCAGAAAATGTCAGATGGTGAAAAAGGTGTTTGGGTGACACAGAAAATGTAACAAAGACAATAAGCACATTTTGTAGTGGCCAAAGACTTTAAAGCTTATAGTTTGGGGTACTAGGAAAGTAAAATAATTGTTTCCTATCAGTGAACCTTCCTAACAAAAGAAAATTGTCTAAAGTTCATAAAATTCCTAAATGAATACAAAATATTTTGTTTAGTTCTTTCTATTGTTGTTTTTTAATAGCCAATAATATTGTGGTTGTAATGTGAAATTTGGTCTACGCTATATACATTACTTCCATAAAATTGAGTACACCCTCACATTTTTGTGAAAATTTTATTATATCTTTTCATTGGACAACACTTTCATACAATGTAAAGTATCAGTGTATAGCTTGTATAACTGTGTAAATTTGGGGTACCCTCTAAATAATCAATACACAGCCATTAATAGAAAAGAGTAAGGTTGAGCACACCAACACTGCACAGTGTTGCAGGTGCTCAAAGGTAAGAAACATAACTATTTAAAATGTAACCCTGGCACAACAAAAATGCAAGGTGTTCTAATGGAAAAAGATCCTTTTTTATTGAATACAACCCGTCAATCATTTCAATCTCTACGATTTTCATCAGGGTGGATCTATAAAGGTACCGTCACATGCCGCAATCTCGGCTGGCGATGTATGGCGATCTAACATGCGCACTCACGTTTTTTGTGGTCTCCTCAGATCGCCGATGGTGGCATCACATGATGCAATTTCGCTCTGAAGCTAAGGCGATGTGTTGCTCCAGAAATCGTCTCACCTACAGCGGAACCAATCTTGCCTCATTCCATCGCCGCTTCACACGCCGCAATCTCAAAGGCAATGTGGGCATATATGTTCAGTGCGGCGAGGAGATAGGCGTGCCACAGTGGTTTACACCGCGCCCATACATACTCATTGGACAACACAACAGCGTTACGATTGGTCAGCCTGCTCTGGAAGGCTGGCTAATACATGACGCCATTGTCTATTGGAGTTTGCACTGAGTTTGCGGACGGTTGTGAAGCTGAAGATGTGTGGTGCTGAATGGACAGCTCTTCAAATATGGCGCGGTGTCAACTGACAGGCAATGGGAACACAGTAGCTCAGACCAATCATCTTAGACAGGGCGCGGACTACAGCATGCTGAGGCACGGCTACGGGAAATCATAGACAACGCTATTTCCATCACTATTACCCTGTCATACACCAAAACACGACAATATCGCCATGCCGATTGCGCCTGATTACTGAGCACTGTTCAGGAATCAGGCGACGGTCGATAGGCGATTTATCGCTGAAAAATTGCTAAATCATTCGCGGCAACCGTAAGGCAATTTCACAGCGATTTGAGCGGGCAACATATCGCCTTTCAGAGTCCCAGGCGAGATTGCGGCGTGTGACAGTACCTTTACAATATAAACAATCATTTATATGAGACAGGTATAAATACGAAGACCGTATACAAAAAGGCATTGTGTCACAATTGTCTTGTTTACAACAAAAAAGAAAATAAACAGTATCACCAAATATTACAAATAACATATCAGGCAAATTTGTAATTATTGCCCCTAGGTTAGAGGGAGGCAGAGCGCAGTGGTGCTGAGAGTGCTCAGATGGATCAGAATGTGCAATATGGCTACAGTGTTTACTAGGAAAAAGGATTAATGTCATTATGAATATTAGCTTAAGGGATCTATCATCATGGTTACATTCAATTGTATGTTTGTAAAAATAATTGTGACAATGTAATAAAATGCGTACCTGAACAAGAAGTACCTGAACCTATATGTAAGTGTGGAAGCACGTATAGAGCTAGAGGGAGTCCTGACAGCAACATATGATGGTAAGGCTAGGGTAACACTTGCTTCGTGGATGCATTTTTTCCATGTGTTTTTCACACTTGTCTTTTGTGAAAAAAGCATGGAAAAACGCATCCATAGGCCCCAATGCAAAAAACGCATGGCCAAAGTGCCATGTGTTTGTTGGATGCTTTTTTGGCTCAGCACCAAAAAATGCATTATGCTGCATTTTTTGGTGCGTTTCTGCAACATGGGGTCCTATGGGAAATGCATGCAAAAATGCATGGCACTAAATGGTAAAATGCATTTTAGCATGTGTTTTTGCTTGCACATTTTAAGGTTGCTCCAGAACTAACAGCAAAAACGCAGCCCAAAAACAACCTTAAAAAAAGCAGGCTGTCAAAAACAACCTTAAAAAACGCAGCCAAGTGTGACCCTAGCCTTAGATATAAGGGACATAGTTATGAATTATAAGATCAATTGTCACTTATTGTAGATGTAAACAGTCACCTGGTATTATGAATGTTTAAGACAGCCAAAATTGGCTTTGTCGTATGTCATGTTAGCTAGCTGGTCATTAGGGAGCTTCTATGTGGACACAACACTAATGTCTAAGTTACATGTTCAATTAGAAACATGTTTATAGTCATCATCGTAAGTAACTTAAAGTGGCGCCAGTCTGAGTGATGGTGGATGGCAAGGCAACTAGATTAAATCACCTGCTGAATGTAAAATACAGCTGGTTCTTAACTATTTAATCTCTGTGAGACAAAGTATATTACTACTAGCTGTGAGCCCGATGCGATTGCATCGGGATTCTAGAATCTGTGTATAGGGCATTGCTCGGGCTGCTGCAACGACTCCCAACGCCCCCTTTGCGGGCATTGCGAGTGAGTCGCGTGGGCGATGCGCGTCCACGAACAAAGCCACGGAGGTAGTGGCGTGTGCGAGGGAAGTCGCTACAGCAATTATATAATAGATTATCAGTATGTAATATATAATTTCCCTAACGCACTTCTGTAAGTTTCGGCACTGTTTCCGTCGTTGTGGGCGTGGGCGCAGCGCCCACGCGACCTTTGAAGCATTGCCGGTGCCACTGATTCGCAAAGCCTTACTCGCAATGGCCGCCAAGCGGCCGTTGCGAGTCCTTGCAGAATAGGCGCGACTCACTAATGTATACATAACCACATACATAATACTGATAATTCCTATATAATCACATATATATATATAGATGGCGGGCCGATTCGAAAGAATCGGGTAGTCTAGAATCCATATATAGTATATTTACTAATAGTTAGGGGAGTGGGGTGAAATGAATTGTGTGTATACAGGTGGCTCAGTGGTTAACAGTGAGTGGGGTGGCTCAGTGGTTAGCAGTGAGTGCGGTGGCTCAGTGGTTAGCAGCGAGTGCGGTGGCTCAGTGGTTAGCAGTGAGTGCGGTGGCTCAGTGGTTAGCAGTGAGTGTGGTGAGATTGGTGAGCACAGTGGCGTGGGCAGAGTGCTGAGTGCAGCGCTGTGGGCAGAGTGGTCAGCACACACATACATACATACACACACACACACACAGACACTTTGCTATAGTTAGCACCGACCCTACGTCTTCCCTGCCGGCTGGATCCTGAGTTGACATGTCGGCGCCCGCGGACGACTGGATCCAATATGGGGTCCGGCAAGTTTGGCGAGACTTATTGGACGCGATATTTGATCGAGTAGTTCAGGGGCGGCGACATGTCGGTGATGCAGGGCCGGTGGTAAGTATAGCGGAGTATGTGTGTGTGTGTGTGTATGTGTGCGGAGAAAGTGAGTGAAGTGCGGAGAAAGTGAGGTGTGGTGATGTGGCCCCTGGGCGGGTGCATCACACGGGTTATCAATGCAGGTCTGTGTTCACATGGGCCGGTTTTCCTGATTGTGTGTGGTGTGTGAAACCTGTCCGATGTACAGGGGGTTAACAGCTGAAGGGTTTTCATGAGCTGAGTAAAACAGCTGAGTGTGAGTGCTGAAGATCCGATACATTCATGAGCCTAATGAGCGGCTGAACCTGTGGGGATGAGTGCTTTGCTGTGCGGAGAAAGTGAGGTGTGGTGATGTGGCCCCTGGCCGGGTGCATCACACGGGTTATCAATGCAGGTCTGTGTTCACATGGGCCTGGTTTTCCTGATTGTGTGTGGTGTGTGAAACCTGTCCGATGTACAGGGGGTTAACAGCTGAAGGGTTTTCATGAGCTGAGTAAAAAAGCTGAGTGTGAGTGCTGAAGATCCGATACATTCATGAGCCTAATGAGCGGCTGAACCTGTGGGGATGAGTGCTTTGCTGGGCTAAACCTGAATGGTGCACAGGGGGTTAATCACATCTCAGGTCTGTGCGTGAGTGAAGATGTGCTGATTGACTCACTGGGTTGCAGCTGGGAGTGAGTAGGCTGGATAGGAAGCTGCCAGGTGTCTGAGTGAGGAGAGGACGATTCAGAAGTTCAGAGCACTGCCATGTGAAGAGGTGCTGGAAGTGATCCGTCCTCAGTGGGTAAGTGATGGGAGCCTACCAGCTCCATGCTAGTGCACCTGATGTGTGTATGGCAGCCAGTGTCCAAGGGCCAGGCGGTCACAGCTGAGTAGTAGTAGTAGTAGTAGTAGTAGTAGTAGTAGTATGCTCGCACTTCGCGGCCAATGCTTCGCGCATATCCACATGACCACGCCGGAAGTAGCTCCGAAAGGGGCAAAAAAGCGATTCGCGATTATATAATAGATCTTTGTTTAACACACCTGTATAATAACTGAGATGCAAGTGTCTCATATGGTGGCAGGTGCAGTCATCAAGTCCCAGGTTGCAGTGGTTAGTTGCACAACCTAGGGTGATTAGGGAGAATTGTTAAAAGTGCTTATGGTAGAAGAGAAATTAGAATCTAGGTGGTCTCCTGTCATACCTGTGGGTTAGTGTGTGAAGGAGCTGGCTGCCATGTGTAGGAATGCACTGTCTTTACCGCTGACAGCGGTTAAATGTGCACCAGAAGGCAGAAGAGTGACCGTATAGCTATTGCTATAGTATGTGCGCCGCTGTCTGAGGTCCTGAAGCCATTTACAGTAGATCTATGGGCAGCACTGCCCCAGAAAATGAGTTTTATTCTGTCCCGCACCATTTGCTAATTTCTTGTTTGGGTCATATGGGTGCCTGCAGATTGTGGTTAGCACCACCTCGCCCCATGCAAACACCACCCCAACTGACTGTATGCCAGTGGATGAAGTCACTATGCCATCCACACAATTCTCAATTCTTGCGCAGTGGCGTGCCTCACTGGGCCCTATTGAACAGCTAGTGATTCCACTGCACAGGGGCGAGACATCAGTCATGATGCGGCTGATATGAGACCAAAGTCTCGCGATTGTGCATTGGAATCACTGGATCTTCAATAGAGTACAGTGATACGCACCACTGTGCAGACATGAGACTTGGGAATGTGAATTGTGTGGATGGCATAACGATGTCATCTACTTGCATACAGTTAGGAGTGGTGGTGTTTGCATGGAGCAAGTGACGCTGACCACCATCTTCAGGCATCCATATGACCCAAACAAGAAATTAGCATATAGCGAGGGACAGAATAAAACGAATTTTCCGATGTGTGCAGGGAAACGTCTGGGGATGTAAAGGGGTACAGGAATCCCAATTACATCATGCTAAAGGTGGTGGGCAAAACTGGTGAAAGGTGCACTTTAACATTTGGAGCCATGCTGGCAGTGCTGATATGTCTATTTTGAAAAGACAACCTTTGGATATGATGCTTAGCACAAGTACTCAATTTCTTTAGTTGACCATAGTGAGGCCTGTCTTTTTAAACCACTGTATGGTCTTGGCCATCATGCTGCAGCTCAGTTTTAGGGTGATGACAATTTTATATCCTAGTTTAACAATTCTTTTTATCAGATCCTCAGATAATTCTTTTCCATGAGGTGCCATTTTGAACTTTTAGTAACCACTAAGAGATAATGTGAGCAATAACACTACATTTAATATACCTGCTCTCTATTCACACTTAAGACTATGTAACACTGAGTCACATGACATCCTGGAAGGAAAATGGCTAATTAGGCACAATTTGGCCATCTTCACTTAATGGTTTACACATTAATTACTGTATGTTGAGTTATGTAGAGGGCACACCAAATTTACACTGTTATACAAGCTGTATATTTACTACTTTACATTGTATCAAAGTGTGATATTTTCCGTGTAGTCCCTTGATATAAGAACATATTACAAAATCTGGGGTGTGTGCTCCCTTTTGTGATATAGCAAGGTATTATGGTATTCTTTCTAGATGTGCTAGATGTGCTAACATCACAATCCTACCCATATCCAATGCACTGTTCTGTCATTTAAATGCTGAAAAATGTTAATATAATATAAAACAGCACAGCATCTTGAAAAAAAAATACACGGGCTGAAAAACCTTTACGAGTAAAATATACAGCAACCTGCTAAAATAATGTGTTCATTGCTGACAATAGGGTTTACTATAATTAGTAACTAAGAAATAATACAATTTCATCTGGGACCTCTCCTTGTACAAAACAATATTTTATTGTAATGAGTTGATCTCCTAAAGGACATTGAGCACATGGAGGAATATAAATAAGATTTCTCGGAGCCTTGCTAATTAGGAGTCTGTAGTTGAGCTATAACGGGTTTTCCTTTGTGTATTCGTTTATAAGCGCTGATAAGTAGGAACACATAACATCTTCAGTCTGATAAGAAATGTGATTGTTTATATTTACCGCGGTTGTATACCTGATTCTAACCGAATGTTGAGACAGAGGTCGTTTGAGGAGAAACTTTAAAGGATATTAGGATTGTTGAGCAGGGAAGAATATATCCAACAGTAAAAGGCTATGTTGGTTGCAACTATATTTTCACTGTTTAAAGGCATCTAAAATGCAAAATGAAGAGTATAGTCTGGATAAAAATTACATTTAACAACTTGTATCTACAGCTTCCCTGCAGACCTATGTGTTTCCTTAACTATAGTCTTAAAACAAACCTTGATCCTGCAGTCGGTCTAAATTTAATTTAATTGGACAATTTCAACCAAAATGGTCATTTACTGATTAAAATTTCATGACAAATGGTGATTTTTGGCTAACTGATGCTAGACTGTTGTTGTCTGGGAAGAAACATGTTTTTTTTTTTAAAGAATGTTCCCAAAACATTGCGAGAAATTTGGCTTGTCCAATATCCTTGGACAAGCAACATTTGATACTCGTTTGAATAACATTTAGGATCGATATATGGACCAAAATGTATATCCCCACATACACAATTGTTTACCATGTAGTTGGTCACTCAATCGTTTTTCAGTCATCAGCCAACTATTCCCTAAAGTGCTTGGCCAATTGATAGTCTGTTAAATTAATCAAAAATAGATATGTGAATTATCAGGCTAATCAAAACAGTGTTTCCTTGTGTTAGTTACTATCATAGGGAACCTAGAAACTATACCTTTAAACTATATCTTTAATTATCTCAACATAATTGTTCTTGAAGTAAATGAAGCACCCTTTGAAAAGTTGATATGTTTATTACAAAAGATACTGTTGAACCTTCTGGAAACAGGACGGAGTGCCGGTTATCCGTGCTGCTGGAAGGTAAAACCAGGACCCAAGAATTCTGTTGTAATGGTGTAGATTTATTCAGACGCGTTTTGGAGCAGCCTCTGCTCCTTCCTCAGGAATTATCAATAATCCCTGAGCAAGGAGCAGAGTCTACTTCGAAATGCGTCAGAATAATTCTGCACCATTACACCAGACTTCTTGGCTCATGGTTTTTCCTTCCAGCAGCGTGGATCACCGGCACTTCATCCTGTATCCAGTTGTTTGCCAAGTTGCATGTGGAGGTGTGAATCCAGTGGCAGCTGTATGAGCGCTAACACTGGTTATGGATTTACACAACCGGACCAAGTGAGCAAATTTCATCTGGCGTTAGCCCCACTCTAGAGATAAGACCCTATGCACATTTTGTCTCACAATTTTTAGACTGTTGGAACTTCAGCATTTTATTATGTTATGTCACTGAGCTCTTTGTATAAAGCATTTCACTGCTCATCTATGGAAAATAATTAGCATAATTAGTATAAGTAAATAATTATGTGTGGTAAGAAAACAAGGAGGGAGTAGATGACAAACAGCTGTTGATATTGTAGCAAACTGCATAGAAATACATGCTGTTACACTCAAGTAAGGAGAGCCTTAAGGTCAGCCAATATGAGGATTGTGATTGGGTGAGGCTTACAGCAGTATGACTGTATCACTGATGTATCACTGATGCCAGCACAAATGGCCCATGCTATACATTTTCCGTGGGCTACAGCAACACAATGGGGAAACATATAGGAATAAAAAATATAAGACATCAACTGAAAATAAGCCCTAGGACATCTTTTGGAGCCAAAAATAACATAAGACCCTGTCTTATTTAGTTTTCTAATATACTTGCATTAAAAATAAACCCACAATTTGAAATACTCATCTGCGCTGAACCTTCTAATTGTAACTAAGGTGGCTGCCACATGCGCTTACTGGTTTATTTTAATGTAAATTATTTGTTTAAAAACATTTGTCCGTGTACTGTCCTTTATATGACTCTCGATGTATAATAAGAAAACACCAATCTTGTTATATAGTTTGGATGTTGACTACAGTATATCCTAGTTTCAAGTTGCGCTTGGGATCCTAACATAAACTATTTTATTGTTAGTAATAATGTCACTGTGGGGGTGACAAATGGCGGTACTGCTATTGGATAAGACACCAGGGTGGCAATATGACACTTTTCTTCTTCAACTCATGCAGTATAGAAAGTGGAGATTCCTGATCATATATATATATATATAACAGAAAGTACAGCTCACCCCTTCGGGTTCTGTGCAGAGCAGGACCCACCCCGTCGCATGGAGCCGCCCGGTCCTGGCGGTGAGCGTCCAGCAGAAAGAAAAGAGTTCGTCCCGCAAACCCAGGAAGACAAGTATGTTTAAAACAGATTCTTTATTTCTTCATGATTAAAATTTCATGGCACAGGCAGTATATACCCCAGTATATCGGTGAAAATCCCATGCGGTTCTACTCTATTGAGTTTTAGTCATAAAGTCGAAACACATGGATTTTCTCCAATATACTGGGGTATACACTGCCTGTGCCATGAAATTTTAATAATAAAATAATGAAACGGTCTTATCATAGAAATAGAAGAAACCGGGCACTAACGCTTGTGTACAAGGCTAATGTCACTCTCGTGCTTAATAGGCTGCAGGTTGCCTGGCGGTGCTGGCATATAAAAAGTCCACAATACGTAGTAGCATAAAGAAAAAATAGCCGCACTCACCAAAGCAGGGTTTTTATATAATGAAATAATAATTATATAATCAAATAATGAAACGGTTTTAAACATACTTGTCTTCCTGGGTTCGCTGGAGGATCCCTTTCATTGCTGGTCATAGACCCAAAATGTCAATGTTTTGTTTACCAAGCTACTTAGTTTTCTCTTTTTCCTTGTGACAAGTTTTGGATATCTGGAAGAATGATTATTTGGAGAACAAAAGTTGAGTGCTACCATGGGCCCTTTGACATTCCAACAGTAAAATATCCTGAGATCATTTATTTGTTGGGTTGCTTTTCATCCAAAGGAGTGTGTTCATTTACAATTATACCTAAGAACACTATCATGAATAAAGAATGGTATCTAACATCCTTATAAAGTTTTTTTATCACAACAGTCCAAGAGCTATTTGGTGATGAGCAATGCTTTTTCTAACATGAAAGAGCACCATGTCACAAAAAATGATAACTAGGTGAAATTTTGGATACAGTACATGGCTAGGAAACTCACAAGATCTCAATCTCATGGATAACCTGAGGTCAATTCTCATGAAGCAGATAAAAAAATACAGAAATTGTGAAAAACTGCAACAATAGGTTGCCATCAGTAATGATTTGGCCTGGAAGCTGATATCGAGTATGCCAGGAAAAACTGCAGAAATCTTGAAAAATAAGGGTCAGCACAGTATTGAGTAATGGCATAAACATAATATATTTGTCAAAATTATTTTTAAATAAACATAGAAATATCAAAAGATCAAAAGATCTAACAACACTGGAACCGTAAACTTTGTGAAAATTTAAATTTGTGTCAGTCTCAAAATGTTTGTCTAAGACTATATTAAGTGTCAGGAAAGGGTTTTTAAAATAACTTCATGAAAAATGTTAAAATATTAATGAAGTTGTGTTTATTACAGTCCAGTGAGTCTTTTTTTCTTGGTTCATCTAACATTGGTTTTGGGTTGACTCCTTAGCTCAATTACCATATTTATAAGACAAACGTTTTCTCCCCAAATTTGGGGAGAAAGTGTGGGTTGGTATTATAGTTCTGGTATATAGTTAAGGCTGTGGGGGTGGGGGAAGTGCTGGTGGAGGTGGTCATTAGAGGCATGGGTGCATCAAGCCTCCCTGCTGCCTGAGCCGAAGTGAGGAGCGGGGGGGTGCTGTCAGGGTTACAACACAGCCGCCCTCCTGCAGTCTTAAGTGAGGAACAGTGGGGGGGTGCTGTCGAGTTACAGCAGCGCCGCCCTCCTTAGCCTTAAGTGAGGAACGGGGGGTGGGGGTACTATCAGATTACAGCCCCGCCGCCCTCCTGAAGCTTTAGGTGAGGAGCAGGGGGGGAACTGTCGGATGCTTCTTACCGCTGAAGCTGCCGGCACCCATCACACAGGAAGCCAGTGTGTGATGCTGGCGCCGCTCCCTTCTGCACTGCCGCTTGATCCTCAGGGCTCTCACTGTCCAATGGACGGTGCGGCCCTGATTAGAGGCAGGGGCTGGTCACCAGCCATGGAAGCAGGCTGTAGAGCTCCTGCTGGTGACCACATTTGCCCACTGATTAAGCTCATTTAATAATTAGTTCTCTCTACCGCCCAACACCTCTCAGCACTGAAACGGCCCTGAGGGGTGGGCAGGGTTGATGAATCAATCATGTGTGGCCACAATTAACACAGTGAATAATCACTGCTTCCCACACACACTGCATGGGAGTGGTGAATATTCCATCAAGCGACAGTGGACAGATGATAATGCTCACTGTCCATCACCACATCCTGCTCTCATCCTAGTAGCTGCCAGCTCGTGGAGCTTGCTTACATGCTGGCAGTGCTTAGTTGCCGGCATGAGAACAAGATGTTGCTCTTCAGTGGGTAAGCAATGGAGGGTGAGTATAATTATTTATTATATTAAGTGTGCACTGTGGATGGGGCCATATACCAGGATGGGGCATATAATTGGATAGGGGCATATACCTGGATGGGCATATCCCAGTATGGGGCTGATCTTCAAACAGCAGTCGCTCAAACACCTCCACTCTTCAGGCTGATAACAGCTGAAAGGTCACATGGCTACTTAAGGAGAAATGGAAGTGGACACACACTGCAGCAAGCCTTCCTAGCACTATATGCAAAGCCACCACATTAACCCTCACTGGTACTGAAGAAATTAATATCCAAAGTAAAAACAACTCAAAATGCAGTTGCAGAATCTTAACATTATGGTAACCAAAATATTTATTCACAAACATATGTAAAGAATATACATCCCTAGGGTCAGCTGAGCCCTCTTTCTATTTTCGTAAATTAATTCATAATTTATTTTTCATGTTTGTACCGATGAAGAATCTAGTCTAGATTAAAAACGAAGTCCTTGGACAAAATAAAGCTGATATTGTATAGACAACTAGCCTCATTATAATGAGCACACAAGCCCCCTCCAACCGAATAGCCCATATCTTGTGTAATTTAAACATTAAATTCTTGGCTTACTGTTCATTTGCTCTGTCTTTTTAATTTATTATTTACTCTGACAACAGCTCAAATGATCTTGCTCGGCACATCTACTTTGCTAGAATTCATTGGTTGATTATAGAATACTCCAAAAGCCAATCACAGACCCCCATTCTCTGTGACAGCATCTGTGATTGGCTGTTGAGCCCTACAGCAGTGAATATCCAGGAAGTTAATGAGTGGCCTGTAAGTACAAGCAGGGGGACGCCGGTAATTATAGCGGTTATGTTTAATCCATGTTTTCTTTCTTTTACAGACCCCCAGCCCCTATACCATAACTTTAAATTCGGGGTTTGGACTCATGTTCGAGTCACATCTGGCCCCAAATAGAAACTTAAAAAAAAAGTCGGGTCTACCAAACCTGAACTTTGGTAGGTTCGCCCATTATTACTTCACGATGGCTGTTATTTCTGTCTGTGGGCAATCAAAGGCAAACACATCTAATGTAGCAAACTGCTTCTATCACAGACGTATAAATGGGTACATTATCATGATCTATTAGACTTCAGAAGAAGGCAGATATTGCCCTTTTTTGTCTGTATCTGCCCCTGGAAGAATCATAAAAGCTAATCTTCATCCACCAGCTTAGATTTAGGTTCTAATTAGGAAGAGAACCTACAGAGAAGACCACAGGTGAAAAATGCAAGATACAAGTTATATAACAGCCTCAGGTAGTGTTATTCCTCGAAAACACATATGACTGATTGTTTTTCAAATTCTTTGGAATGTATGGTTCTCTTTCCAATGGATAAAGTCATACAGTTGTGGCCAAAAGTATTGGCACCCTGCAATTCTGTCAGATAATACTCAGCTTCTTCCTGAAAATGATTGCAATCACAAATTCTTTGGTATTATTTAGGGATGAGCGAGTCTACTCGCTAGGACTCGTTACTCGGCGATTCTTAAGGGACTCGCTGGACTCGGGAATCGGCGAGTCTTTTAGCGAATACTCGCTCAGTAACGAGTCCAATGCAAGTGAATGGCAATCTTAGTTTTGTCATAGTTTACTTTCTCTCACTCGCTAGACTCGCTAGACTCGCTCTATCACATCGCTATATAGCTTGAATCTCCCCAAACAGCAGCGAGTCTGAGCGAGTCTACGAGTCCGAATCCTAGCGAGTCTGCGATTCCGAGTCCTGTATTCTCTATTCGGGACTCGCGAATCCAGAATCTTTTATGTTACTAGTCAGCATTGCGTGTTAGGTCAGAAAACTTGTGAAGATAGCCAATCATAGTCAGTAATGGCATAGCAGCTTTGGTTGTGTCAGGACTATGATTGGCTGCTGTCCATCGTGATGCCTATGTCATCTATGACAAGGCAAGGCAGTATATAAGGCTTGCCCCCGCCATTTTGGGCACATTGCTGAGAAGAGCTGACCTAGTGCAGGGAGACTTGGAGCAGATCTAGGGACAGTTAGGCAGTGTAGGAGTCACATATAACCCAAAAGTTCTTTTCAGAACTAACAGGACGCAGTGTAGGAGTCAAGATTCCTCACACATAACCCAAAAGTTCTTTTCAGAACTACCAGGACGGAGGATTGCTGTACAGGACTGTAAGGAAGGGGAGATAGGAGCAGCCTTACAGTGAATCCAGCACCATCCTCAGAGCTTAGTTCACCCAGCTTTCCGCAGAGCTGTAATCCTAAGCTTTTTCTTATTTTTGGCACTAGTCTACCAAATAATTTTGGTGCCATTTTTCCACAAAAAATTTCCTGTGCCAGTGCGTTGCTGTACGGTGTCCTGCCTGCAGCTCGCACGGTACTTGTAAACTTGCACGCAGCCAGCACCGCAGCCTAAGTGTGCCTGGTTCTGCGTACTAAACAATTTTTTCCTGTGCCAGTGCGTAGCTGTACGGTGTCCTGCCTGCAGCTCGCACGGTACTTGTAAACTTGCACGCAGCCAGCACCGCAGCCTAAGTGTGCCTGGTTGTGCGTACTAAACAATTTTTTCCTGTGCCAGTGCGTAGCTGTACGGTGTCCTGCCTGCAGCTCGCACGGTACTTGTAAACTTGCACGCAGCCAGCACCGCAGCCTAAGTGTGCCTGGTTGTGCGTACTAAACAATTTTTTCCTGTGCCAGTGCGTAGCTGTACGGTGTCCTGCCTGCAGCTCGCACGGTACTTGTAAACTTGCACGCAGCCAGCACCGCAGCCTAAGTGTGCCTGGTTGTGCGTACTAAACAATTTTTTCCTGTGCCAGTGCGTAGCTGTACGGTGTCCTGCCTGCAGCTCGCACGGTACTTGTAAACTTGCACGCAGCCAGCACCGCAGCCTAAGTGTGCCTGGTTGTGCGTACTAAACAATTTTTTCCTGTGCCAGTGCGTAGCTGTACGGTGTCCTGCCTGCAGCTCGCACGGTACTTGTAAACTTGCACGCAGCCAGCACCGCAGCCTAAGTGTGCCTGGTTCTGCGTACTAAACAATTTTTTCCTGTGCCAGTGCGTAGCTGTACGGTGTCCTGCCTGCAGCTCGCACGGTACTTGTAAACTTGCACGCAGCCAGCACCGCAGCCTAAGTGTGCCTGGTTGTGCGTACTAAACAATTTTTTCCTGTGCCAGTGCGTAGCTGTACGGTGTCCTGCCTGCAGCTCGCACGGTACTTGTAAACTTGCACGCAGCCAGCACCGCAGCCTAAGTGTGCCTGGTTGTGCGTACTAAACAATTTTTTCCTGTGCCAGTGCGTAGCTGTACGGTGTCCTGCCTGCAGCTCGCACGGTACTTGTAAACTTGCACGCAGCCAGCACCGCAGCCTAAGTGTGCCTGGTTGTGCGTACTAAACAATTTTTTCCTGTGCCAGTGCGTAGCTGTACGGTGTCCTGCCTGCAGCTCGCACGGTACTTGTAAACTTGCACGCAGCCAGCACCGCAGCCTAAGTGTGCCTGGTTGTGCGTACTAAACAATTTTTTCCTGTGCCAGTGCGTAGCTGTACGGTGTCCTGCCTGCAGCTCGCACGGTACTTGTAAACTTGCACGCAGCCAGCACCGCAGCCTAAGTGTGCCTGGTTCTGCGTACTAAACAATTTTTTCCTGTGCCAGTGCGTAGCTGTACGGTGTCCTGCCTGCAGCTCGCACGGTACTTGTAAACTTGCACGCAGCCAGCACCGCAGCCTAAGTGTGCCTGGTTGTGCGTACTAAACAATTTTTTCCTGTGCCAGTGCGTAGCTGTACGGTGTCCTGCCTGCAGCTCGCACGGTACTTGTAAACTTGCACGCAGCCAGCACCGCAGCCTAAGTGTGCCTGGTTGTGCGTACTAAACAATTTTTTCCTGTGCCAGTGCGTAGCTGTACGGTGTCCTGCCTGCAGCTCGCACGGTACCTTCCATCTCTCTAAAAATATCTTAGCCTCTAGTGTGTACCTTTCACGAAATAGTACCTGCTACTTGTTTTACAAGCCCCCAGAAAGCCACCAGAAATTACAAAATGTCACACAAAAAACCAAATCCCAAAAAAAGTCTTGCTAAGGGACAGGGACGAGGTACAGGCATTGGTAGTCGTGGCCAACTATCCACCAGTTCGGGCAGACAGACGAGGATTGATCGATCGTTCCTCCTGTCTAACTTTCCCCGTCAGGAAAGTAAACGAGTATTGAGGCCGGAAGACGAACAGCATCTAACGTCTTGGCTGGCAGACAAGACCTCAACAACAGGTTCTTGCAGCACTCAAGGTTCCTTGAGCACTGTATCTACTGTTGGTACATACCATGCTGGGTCATCTAATCCACAACCTCTTCACAGTTCCTCAGACCAACAGCAGCCCCATGAAAATGTTGACACAGACATGGGTCACTCAGATGACTTATTTGGTACATATAATCCTTTACATGAATCCGGTTTGCCAGACTCCGTAGTAGATGACATACTTGATGAAGAATTGTCCATTCATGGACAAGTTTTAGAGACACCCCGGCCACATGAACGTGTCTTTCAGCAAAGTCTTAGACCGTCTCAGGAGTTGGAGGATGATGATGAGACAGTGACACACTTGTCATCTGGGGAGCAAAATCTATCTTGTTATCGGGAAGATTTAGAAGAGGAAGGGGTTGATGATGAGACAACTGATCCCACGTGGAATGTTGCGATGCAGAGCCAGCAGAGCAGCACGGAGGAAGAAAGTGTGTATGTCCCACCAACAAAGGCAGCAAGGCCGACTCCTCCCACCAGAACTCAAAGAGTCACCACTGTTGCCCAAAATGTGTCCACTGTGGCTCAAAATTTGTCAACTGGTGGACAAAATGTCTCAAATGTGGGCCTCAGTAATCCCTCAGGGAGTACAGTCAAGCCTAGAGGTCGGTCAGCCACTGTGTGGAAATTTTTTAAAGATGGGCCTTCTCAAGAAAATGTGGTCATCTGTACCATCTGCCATGCAAGGCTCAGCAGAGGCCACGGGAAAGGAAACCAGAGCACCAGCAGTATGCGGAAGCACATGGCTGGTCAGCACCCTATTCAGTGGTCAAAAGTGCAGCCTTCCACAACAGTGTCATCTGACCCAAAGACTGCGACGGTAACTCAGATACGTCCGTCACAATCAAGTGTTGCTGAAGCTGGTCCAGCTCATATGTACTCATCACAAGCAGCGGTTGCAGAGAGACTGAACACGAGTGCAGACAGTTGTCGGTCAGCAACATCGTTACAGTTATCAGTGACACAGCTGTACGAAAGGAAGCAGAAATACCACTCTTCCCACCCATTAGCCAAAAAAATAAATGCCCAGATAGCTAAGTTGTTAGCAGTCGAGATGTTGCCGTTTAGGCTTGTGGGTACAGACTCTTTCCGTGAGCTTTTGGCTGTGGCAGTACCACGCTACTCGGTTCCAAGCCGCCACTACTTTTCACGTTGTGCCGTCCCCGCGTTACATGAGCATGTCATTAACAACCTCAAGCGTGCCCTCACCAACGCTGTAACCGGGAAAGTACACCTTACTACGGACACGTGGACAAGCAGTTCAGGACAGGGCCGGTACATCTCGCTCACCGCGCATTGGATCAACGTTGTGGAGAGTGTGCCAAACGATGTTAGTGTTACATCAAACATCCTACCCACGCCACGGATAGCTGGCACAACCTCATTCAGGGTCTCTGCATCATCCTATATGTCCACTACCCCATCTTCCGCTTCCTCGACCAATCCTCAATTGCCCTCAACATCACGGCCAAGTTGGGAGGTTTGCTGCAGTGCTTCAGCAAGACGCCAACAGGCTCTGCTGAAGCTGATCTGTTTAGGTCACACACCGCACACTGCAGTAGAGCTGTTGAAAGGTCTGAAGGAACAGACAGATGAGTGGCTATCCCCACTCCAACTCCAGACCGGTCTCGTGGTGAGCGACAATGGTCGTAACCTAGTGGCTGCACTTAAGCTCGGAAACCTTGTGCACGTCCCTTGCATGGCTCACGTGCTGAATCTGGTAGTGCAGAAATTCCTGCGTACATACCCAGAGCTATGTGACCTACTGGAGAAGGTGCGTCGAGTTTGTGCACATTTTCGTCATTCGTCAACAGCGGTTGGAAAACTTTCATTGCTTCAAAAGCAATTGAATTTGCCCAACCACAGACTCATTTGTGACATGCCGACACGATGGAACTCTACATTCCATATGTTATCGAGGATCAATGAGCAGCAGAGGGCAATATCCGAGTATCAGTTGCAACATGCCCGTCAGACCGGCAGTCAGCCACGACATATTAGTACAATGGAGTGGGTGTGGATCGCTGACACATCTGAGGTTCTTGATAATTTTGACTACTGCACAAAACTGGTGAGCGGTGATCAGTCCATCATCAGTGTCACTATACCCATGCTGTGTCTGCTGAAAGAGTCCCTCATTAATCAGAAAAATGAAGCATTGAGAGCCCAGCAGATGGCTATGGAGCCAGATTTAAACAGCGCAGTACCTAGCCAGCAAAGCCAGTATGACCAGGCAACAATGGCTCCTGAGGAGGAACAGGAGCAAGACGATGAAGAGGATTCATTTTTTGTTGGTGCCGATGTCAACCCAGATGGTACTCAGAACCCCAGCTTTGTGTCTGTCCACCATGGGTGGCCTGGAGAGGAGGAGGCGGAGACAGACTTTGCGGATACAATGGGTATTGAACATCGTTCTGAGGACACTGAAGACATGACTCTATGCAGCTTAGGACACATGGCTGACTTCATGTTGACTTGTCTGCTAGAAGACCCACGAGTGATTAACATATTGCACAACGACCTCTACTGGTTGGCCACCTTTCTGGACCCACGTTATAAAGATAAATTCACCTCACTGCTGTTTCAGTCACCACGTGGCTTGACAATTGACTATTTCAAGAGTGTTCTTGTGGAAAATATGCTTCGAATATCACCGTCAGACAACACTCTGCCCATAGTTAGCAACTCTGTGCAACAGCAGCCTTTGGTCGGGGCACAATCATCCACGCTGTCCAGAAGAGATGCTGGAAAGATGTCCGCAAAGTGGGCTATGTTCAATAAGCCATCGAACCTGCAGCGCCATGTTGCTCCAGTAACCATCTCTCGGAGACAGAAACTTACCAACATGGTACAAGAATACTTAAGTGACAGTACCTGCTTCCTGACTGATGCCGCAGTCCCGTTTAATTACTGGGTCTCCAAGCTCCACACTTGGACCGAGCTCTCGTTGTATGCCTTGGAGGTGCTGGCATGCCCTGCAGCTAGTGTGACATCAGAGCGGGTTTTCAGTGCCGCTGGGGGTATCATAACTGATACCAGGACACGTCTTACTCCAGAGAATGCAGACAGGCTTACTCTAATTAAGTTTAATAGGAACTGGATTTCACAAGACTTCTTGAGCCCTGAAGACGACAGTACTCAGAGCTGAAGTGCCACGTTCATCATCAATATGATATAATTAATCATTGTATTATATTGTGTCTTTTTGGTACAAGCAGTATGTCCAAGACCAGTAACGATTTGCGTAACCATGTTCCTGCAACCTGGTAATGAGGCTGCTTCATCTTAAACCAACACTACACCTTAACTTCGGTTTCATTAACCATCACAACACCTTTTCACAAGGAATCAACCTTTATTTTCTGTTAGCAAACATTTAACAGCCCCTTGGGCTAATTTTTGGAAACACCCAGCCTAACAAGCTGATCATGGCCCTTAGGCCTGCATTTACACTAAAAATGCAAAACAGCCCCTTGGGCTAATTTTTGGAAACACCCAGCTTAACAAGCTGATCATGGCCCTTAGGCCTGCATTTATACCCAAAAAGCAAAACAGCCCCTTGGGCTAATTTTTTGAAACACCCAGCCTAACAAGCTGAACATGGCCATTAGGCCTGCATTTATACCCAAAATGCAAAACAGCCCCTTGGGCTAATTTTTGGAAACACCCAGCCTAACAAGCTGAACATGGCCATTAGGCCTGCATTTATACCCAAAATGCAAAACAGCCCCTTGGGCTAATTTTTGGAAACACCCAGCCTAACAAGCTGAACATGGCCATTAGGCCTGCATTTATACCCAAAATGCAAAACAGCCCCTTGGGCTAATTTTTGGAAACACCCAGCCTAAGAGGCTTATCATGGCCCTTAGGCCTGCATTTACACTTAAAATGCCAAACAGCCCCTTGGGCTAATTTTTGGAAACACCCAGCTTAACAAGCTGATCATGGCCCTTAGGCCTGCATTTATACCCAAAAAGCAAAACAGCCCCTTGGGCTAATTTTTTGAAACACCCAGCCTAACAAGCTGAACATGGCCATTAGGCCTGCATTTATACCCAAAATGCAAAACAGCCCCTTGGGCTAATTTTTGGAAACACCCAGCCTAACAAGCTGAACATGGCCATTAGGCCTGCATTTATACCCAAAATGCAAAACAGCCCCTTGGGCTAATTTTTGGAAACACCCAGCCTAACAAGCTGAACATGGCCATTAGGCCTGCATTTATACCCAAAATGCAAAACAGCCCCTTGGCCTAATTTTTGGAAACACCCAGCCTAAGAGGCTTATCATGGCCCTTAGGCCTGCATTTACACTTAAAATGCCAAACAGCCCCTTGGGCTAATTTTTCCAGGCACCAAGCCTATGCCTCCATCGTGGGCATTGCATGTACTATGCTCCTAGTACAAGCAATTCTATTGTATGGGCCAAGCACCCTGCTTTCTGAAAAAAATGTATATGAAGCCCCTTCAGCTAATTTTTTTAGGCAACAAGCCTATGCTTGCATCGTGGGCATTGCTTGGACTATCATCCTGCTGGAGCCTGGAGAAAGGTCCCACTGTACGCTCTGTAGAAAACGCGTAGACGCGATGTGTAGCAGGTAGATGTCCCAGCCTCTCACATGTGTGTTCCTAGTCTTGTTGCCATAGCGAGGCATTAAGTAACCCCCCAAACACAGGCACTGTTTATTTGTCAGCAACATTTGTTTGTGGAGTCATGATTTTACACTTAGTAACCAAGGTGACTTCATGCTCCATGCGGTCCGTAAAGTACTTGCTAATGATGCTCTCTCTCCCCTGTCCTCCACGCCAAATGTCTCGGGGTAATCCTTGACTCATCCCTCTCCTTCAAGCCCCACCTCTAGTTCCTAACCAAGTCCCTGTCACTCCAACTCAAAAATATTTCAAGAATTTGCTCGTTACTCAACCCTGACACAGCTAAAACACTCATTAATGCCCTCATCATCTCACGCCTTGACTACTGGAACCTCCTTCGCACAGGCCTCCCTGCCAACTCTCTTGCACCTCTCCAATGTATACTAAACTCTGCTGCCCGACTAATCCATCTGTCCTCACGCTACTCACCTGTCTACACCCACTGCCAAGCCCTTCACTGGGTCCCCGCCCCACAGAGAGCTCACTTTAAAACACTCATCATGACATTCAAAGCCTTACAAAACCTATCCCCACCATACATCTCCGACATGATCTCCCGATACCATCCCTCACGCTACCTGCGTTCATCCAAAGAACTTCTCCGACACTCCCCCCTCATCTCCTCTTCCCACAACCGCATACAGGATTTCTCCCGGGCATCAACCATGCTCTGTAACTCGCTGCCCCACCTCATCACTCACTCGCCTACCCTGGGAACCTTCAAGAAACACCTAAAGACTCACCTCTTCCGACAGGCCTACAACCTGCCATGACACCCCGCTACACGCCCCACGACCGACACCTTCCCCACCCTATTGTATCCCCACCCACCCCTCGTTGAATGTGAGCCCACGCGTACAGGGTCCTCTCCTGTTGTACCTCTATGACCTTATTGTCTATGTTTATTGTACTTCTCCTTGTGTACCTTATCCTCATGTAAAGCGCCATGGAACCTATCGGTGCTATATAAATAAATAATAATTATAATGATGATGACTTTAAGCCCACCCACAAAACAACCTACACATCCTTTCCCTGAAAAAAGACAGACACAAAGCAGTTTTTGTAAACTGGGTATTATTCCGCCATAATGGTAAAAATGTCAGATTTTTTTTTTTTTTTTTTTTTTTTTTTTTTTGGTACAACGTTGTAAACAGGAAAATATAAGAAATAATAACAATGAAATTGTGCAATGCACATGAACACAAAATAAAAAAAAAAAAAAAAGGGGTCTACAGCTGCTGGTAGGTTGCCGCATCCTCCGGCCTTGCCAGTAAAGTGACACCATCACCCTGGTCCTGCAAGAGGTCAAGGGCCCCATGAATGGCCTCCGGCAACCCTTGAGGGTGGATCCTCTGGGCCGGTGTGGGGAAAAATGGTAGGTCCCTGTTAGGTGGCCATTGTGGAATGGTAGGTACAGGCCTCTGTGGTGGCACATGGCTGTCCCGGGGTGTGGGCCTGTCTAGTAGGTTGTAGTGTCTGAGTTGCCACCCCTCCAAAAAATTGAAAACCTCACCTGGGTGGTTTGGTGGGCGACTGGCGTCAAGCACAATCTGTAATGCTGACCTTGCCCGCAGTAGCCTGTGAAATGGAATTTCATCCAGGAATGGTATCAGACTGTGGGCAAAGTCAGCATTACTTTGTGCACGCCGTCTATTAGGTGACCCCGGGATCAGACCATGGCTGGTGTGAGGTGGGCATCCAGGTTCCTCCTCTTGCGGCCGGACATGCCCCAAAGCTGGGGTTGGTGCTGGTGGCGGCGGTGGTGGTGTTGGTGCTGGTGGCGGCGGTGGTGGTGTTGGTTCTGGTGGCGGCGGTGGTGGTGTTGCTGCTGCTGGTGGCGGCGGTGGTGCTGGTGCTGGTGGCGGCGGTGGTGTTGTTGCTGCTGCTGGTGGCGGCGGTGGTGGTGGTGCTGGTGCTGGTGGCGGCGGTGGTGGTGGTGTTGGTGGTGCTGGTGGCGGCGGCGGTGGTGGTGGCGCTGGCCGTGGTGGTGGTGGTGGGTGTTCTCCACGCCGCCTTCTGTTTGGCGGTGGAGGGTTCACAGCACGCCGCCCTCTGTAGTAAGCTTCTCTGTGGGTAAAGTAAAAAAAAATTTGGTGAATGCATTGCATTTGGAAACAAAAACATAGGTCAAACATTAAGTTGCACGCTTTTTAGACTCTGTGTATCTGTGTATTATTAATCAGATATTTGTTATTATTATGAAAGAATAACCAACTGTACATAACATAAAGGAATACGTGACTTTCTTTGCTAATTCCATACTAATACATAATTTTTCACCCCCTGATTAACACCCACCCCCCCCCCATCCCATCTAATCTAGACGATCAATAACACCAATGGTTCACATGAAAAAAAAAAAGTCCCCTGACTTCACTTTTTTACTTGACATACTTAATTCACAAAACTTTTAGCTTATATCATCTATATAAAGCAGGGAAGGGGTTGAAAGGTATACAATATATATATATATATAATCTATTTATATAATCGGGAGTTTGAAATTCCGGCACTGTAGCCTAATCCCAAACTCCTTAGCGTCACTGCGAGCGGAGACGCGTATGCGCCTTCGCGAGCCGCAGACGCTTAACTCACACAGCCGCTATAGCGTTTTCTCTAGCGGCCTCGCGCCCTCCGCTCACAGCAAGACCTGCGCCCCTCACAGCGCCCAATCCGCCCCGGCATGCTGGCATTTGTACTTCCCCCGTCTGTGCACCCACAGGTCTTAGCAGATCACTGATGCTGACAGCGGGGGGGGGACAACACAGACAATCAAATCAGGAGGAGGTCAGTGTCAGGAGGAGATGACAGACGCCCGCCGGGGCCTGTGACACTGCAGAGGTCACAGCGGGGCTGTGTGTGCGGACAACGGGGAGGCCGGGGGCTACGGACGTACCGGACACGTCCTCTGCTCCTGGAGATGTGCCGCGGTTCCGCGCTCGCAGCGTATCTGACGCTGGAGCCGCGCTCACCACGCCCACACCACGCCCTCTGCCAAACAACCCACACCTCTCACTAACCTCCTGCAGCTAACCACACCCCATGTTTACCTTTGCCATGATGTCATTTAGCTGCGGCCGCTATCTTTAATAAGGTCAGAAATGATGGCAGTAATCGGATCTCTGCTCCCTCTAGCACGCCCCAACACTGTAGCACCATCTATTAACCCTATTCTCATCACCTATATACTCTGCTACCCACTGAGCCGCCTGTATACTCTGCTACCCACAGACCCGCCTGTATACTCTGCTACCCACAGACCCACCTGTATACTCTGCTACCCACAGACCCGCCTGTATACTCTGCTACCTCAGACCCGCCTGTATACTCTGCTACCCACAGACCCGCCTGTATACTCTGCTACCTCAGACCCGCCTGTATACTCTGCTACCTCAGACCCGCCTGTATACTCTGCTACCCACAGACCCGCCTGTATACTCTGCTACCTCAGACCCGCCTGTATACTCTGCTACCCACAGACCCGCCTGTATACTCTGCTACCCACAGACCCGCCTGTATACTCTGCTACCCACAGAGCCGTCTTTATACTCTGCTACCTCAGACCCGCCTGTATACTCTGCTACCCACAGACCCGCCTGTATACTCTGCTACCTCAGACCCGCCTGTATACTCTGCTACCCACAGAGCCACGTGTATACTCTGCTACTCACAGAGCCGTCTTTATACTCTGCTACCTCAGACCCGCCTGTATACTCTGCTACCCACAGAGCCGCCTGTATACTCTGCTACCTCAGACCCGCCTGTATACTCTGCTACCCACAGAGCCACGTGTATACTCTGCTACTCACAGAGCCGTCTTTATACTCTGCTACCTCAGACCCGCCTGTATACTCTGCTACCCACAGAGCCGCCTGTATACTCTGCTACCTCAGACCCGCCTGTATACTCTGCTACCCACAGAGCCGCCTGTATACTCTGCTACCCACAGAGCCAAAATGGAAACTAATGTATATATTTATAAATAATACTAAATGTACACAACAGTGCTGCAGATACATACCTTGGCATAGCGGCCACCGGGTGAAGGAAGGACAGCCGGTCATAAAAGTGGTAGTGGTTGAGCAATGGAGCGGCTCCCGGTTGTCTCTCTGAGTACTGCCGGTACTGCTTTTTATGCTGGTCCCGGCAGCTCCTCCACCGTTTTTTAAGATGGTCAACTGTGAAATGATTTGAAACCGGCTTTAGAGATGTGTAATATTTGAAAAAACAAAAGTATGTGTACAAATCAACAATAACATTTTATTCATTTTGTGTGTGTAATGTGTATACAAGGCACAGTGACACGACAGTGTGGAACATCATCAACAGCATTACGGACATTGAGCTCACGTGGCCACAATCACAAATGAGGCAGGACACATGTCAACGCATAGAGAATGTAATAGTGCGGGCACCAGACTCTGGTCATTAGTGGTATTTATATACACCCAACCCCTTGGCCGAAAGAGCCAGGAGGATAAGACATTAAACTCATTGTACTGTTGTGACCCCATCCAAATATAGGCAACTATGCGGTGGAGCATGATAACACATTCAGGGTCCTGTATACCCTGCTATGGGGGCCCTGTATTCCCACTGCTGGGGGCCCTGTAAACCCACTGGGCCACTGTCTACCCACTGCTGGGGGCCCTGTATACCCACTGCTGGGGGGGCCTGTACACACACTGAGGGCCCTGTATACAGGGACTGACTGGCACCCTACAGTTTGGGTCGCAACCCTCCCTCACTGGCCCGACACAGGTGAGGACGGGGGGTGGGTGATGACTGGCGGCCGCCTCACAGTCACCGCAGCTCCCGCATTATCCTATGGCTCGCTCCCAGCCGCAGCCTCGCGCTCCTCACAGCCGCTCGCTAACAGTCGCAGCCGCACGCCACTCACAGACGCTCACTCCCGGACGCAGCCGCGTGCTGATGACGTCATCGCGCGGCCAGTAGCTACCGTTTCCGCCTGCTGCTTCAGGGACATGCGGATTATTCATGCTCCTGCAGCCGCATGACCCGTGGCACCTGGGCCAGTCCGCCCCTGCCTGTATACGACAATATGGGGGCATGTATACCCAGCTGGGGGCCTGTATACTCTGCAGGGGGAGGTGTATACTCTGCTGGGGGGCTGTCTACCAGTGATAGCCGCTGTATACCAGGATGGCGGTGAATATGTTTTCATAGTTTTTCGGGGCAAAAATAGGGGGGTCGGCTTATACACGGGTCGGCTTATACACGAGTATATATACAGTAAATGCAATATATAACGTGTGAACTCATTTAACTTACTTAGATTGCTCTGTTCCTCATGGTCACTCCGATGGAACGCAGGGAACATCTCTTGGGCGATCTCTCTCCAGGCTGTATTAATAAGGGTCGTATCCCCATACTCAGGATCTGTAGGGAGCCATAGAAATGGACGAGCCTCCACAAGTGCAATAAGACGCAGCGTGTTCACCATGCCACGTCCTGCTGCCATGATTGCACTGATGAATGGATCGCTCTGTGTGTGCGCCTGTCAGCGCGACTCGCTTCCTGTTTCCTTAAACCATAGTGTGTGCTGGAGAATCCCTTCCCTCGCATCATCGGCTACAAGCCTCAAAATAAGAGAAAAACCAGCGAGTTTGGACTCGCACACTTTCAGAGACACATCAGCGAGTTGTAAATGTCATTATTCGCTATTACTCGGGTCCCTATTCATTAACATTGGACTCGCTGGACTCGCAACGAGTCCCGAGTCCTTGACTCGGACTCGTTGGGGTCTTGCGATTCCGAGTCTTTTCGGACTCGCTCATCCCTAGTATTATTATCTTCATTTAATTTGTCTTCAATGAAAAAACACACAATAGAATGAAGCAAAAAGCAAAACATTGATCATTTCACGCAAAACACCAAAAATGGGCCAGACAAAAGTATTGGCACCCTCAGCCTAATACTTGTTTGCACAACCTTTGGCCAAAATAACTGTGATCAACCGCTTCCAGTAACCATCAATGAGTTTTTTACAATGCTCTGCTGGAATTTTAGACCATTCTTCTTTGGCAAACTGCTCCAGGTCCCTGATATTTGAAGGGTGCCTTCTCCAAACTGCCATTTTTACATCTGTCCACAGGTGCGTTGAAATCTCTTGTCAATTTTTCTTTTCTGTCCACATCTAGGGAGGTTAGCCACAGTGCCGTGGGCTTTAAACTTCTTAATGAGACTGCGCACGGTAGACACAGGAACATTCAGGTCTTTGGAGATGGACTTGTAGCCTTGAGATTGCTCATGCTTCCTCACAATTTGGTTTCTCAAGTCCTCAGACAGTTCTTTGGTCTTCTTTCTTTTCTCCATGATCAATATGGTACACACAAGGACACAGGACAGAGGTTGGGTCAACTTTAATCCATGTCAACTGGCTTCAAGTGTGATTTAGTTATTGCCAACACCTGTTAAGTGCCACAGGTAAGTTACAGGTGCAGTTAATTAGAGAAGCATCACATGATTTTTCTAACAGTGCCGATACTTTTGTCCACCCCCTTTTTTATGTTTGGTGTGGAATTAGATCCAATTTGGCTTTATGACAATTCTTTTTGTGTTTATTCATCGAAGACAAATTAAATGAATATAATAATACCAAAGAATTTGTGATTGCAATCATTTTCAGGAAGAAACTGAGTATTATCTGACAGAATTGCAGGGGTGTCAATACTTTTGTCCACAACTGTATATTACTTCTCTAAGTAGAGTAGAAGGTTTAAGCTTATTATATTTTTTTGTATTGCAATTACAAAACCCGAACTGTGAGCCTCAAAACTAAAATTGTCAAATGAGATAGGGTTGTAAAGAGAATTTGTTCTTGAACAAAGCATTCACCTCTACTATGCTCAGTGAATGTATCTCCTCGGGCTTTGATCTTACTGGATGGCTGTTGAATACAAGTAATCTTTTTCATGCAGCGATCTTTGTTATCCTTTAAACTTATGGAAATACAAAACATTTCTTACTCCTGTTCTTTCACAACCGATGTCTGGAACAGCAGCTGTGTCTAAAAATATCCCTGAGTTAGATTTTAAATAATGGCATCTAAAACACTGCGAACATTTACCAAGAAAATAGTCTATGTGACATCAGAACATGATAGCTGGCCTCATTAGCTGCATAAGTAAAGGTTACCGCAGAGATAAAAATAATTCTGCTAATTCTACTCAACCACCGAGATCACAGCCATAATCAATGGGGAAGATGTATTTCTAAGTATTGTTAATAACAATTATAAATATTATTCAGAAACTAATTTAAGATCAGATGAATTTGGTACATCCAGTGTCATCTCTTATCTTAATTTGTTGAACTGAATACTATAATATATAAGCCCTTGGTCCGTTTTTGGCTTCATTTTTGTCATTTTTTTTTTCTAAGTCCAAAAACTGACAGAAAAACGGATTGGATGTAATAAACACCCTGTCCGTTTTTTTCTGGACCTCAAAACATTGCTCTGTCCGTTTTTGAGCCAAAAACGTTGCTTGCAACGTTTTTGGCATCAGTTAAAAAACGCATGCGTTTTTTTAACATGGGACCCTATGGGAAACGCATGCGTTAATGCATGGCACATATAGGCACCTGCGTTAACGCATGCGTTAACGCATATGCGTTTTTAATGAAAAAATGACTAAGTCCAAAAATGTTCAGAGGTGCAGGAGACTCAAAAAGCACCAAAAAAAAGACGGATTGGTCATAGAAATCACTTCCAAAAACGGACTTCTATGTGTGACCCCAGTCTAAGCATTGCAGATTTCCTTTAGAAACAGAAGCTACACCACACTGCCTGATCTATTCTGCACTAGACAGCGCTAGTGCCTACTCGAGAGTTGGTCCAATTTTCAATGGGGTACAAAAACTTTCAGAGAGAGATCAAAGATTTTGACAGCAAAAACGGAATGCATCACTATTTTATATGTCCAGCATCAAGCATGGAGGCTATGAAACTCAAAGAAAACTTGATTAACCTAAATTGATTGGTTGTTCTTTAGTTATGATATGTAGACTCTAAATGCAAAGGGTAGGTCCCTCTCTTTTTTGTATCAATCTGTTATTGCTAGTTTTTCAATGTACTTTATATTTGTATTTTGTATGTAACCCATTTTTACATGTTCTATTAGATTGTTCAGAAATAAAAATATACCTTCTATATTGCTACCCTAGTTGGTATTTCCATTTTTACACGTCCAGCACCGTGGAATTAGTGGTGCTCTAAAAGTAGTAGTAATAGTAGCAGTAGTAGTAGTACAAGTAATAATAATAATAACAATTGCTAGGTTATGCCTTAATATTGGTATTACTAGGGATCAAATCTCTTACCCCCTTCCACAGAACCTGAGAAAGAAAGAGCCAAGGTAACTAGTGTTAGAAATCTTTATTTGAGGAATCATGAACACTAAAAGGGATAGGCATAGAAAGCTGTCTTGCTGAAATTGAAGGGAAAAGCTGCACTAGCGGTCAATAAAATAAATTGTTCAGCAAAGAGTTACCATGCTGAAGTTCAGAGCTAGAGGATTGTAAGTAAGGTACAAAACACCACCTTTGGTTTTAAAAAAGGCATATTTTTCCTGCTGGGACTCCTAACTTTTAAGGTACCATCACACGCGGCAATATTGCTAGGCAATTTACTGGTTGCAGTGAAATTATGGACACATTGTTACATTTGTACATAGCAACAAAATAGAACAATGTGTCCATGATTTCACTGCAACCAGCAAATTGAAAATAAAATTGCCTAGCAATATTGCCGTGTGTGACTGTACCTTTAGACATTGATGGCAAATGATAACAATATTTCATTTATTTCTATGGTGGGACTAGAGATGAGCGGATTGTTAGAAATTCAAAATTGCCAATTTTGTTGATTTTTGCCTAAAAATTCAATTTTGGGTAAAAATATCCCAATGTGTGACGACCATCTGCTTCAAAAGCTGAGCTGCTGGTAAGGCAACACCCCAAGAAACTCTGAGACCCTTTACCCCTATACAGAGATTTGGATTTACAGCAGAGCCCAGGAGGTAGCTGCCTATAGATGAGCAGCAGACAGGAGCAGGGAGATTGCCAGGAGGGGACAAGGCTAGGGAATAGATAAATTCAGGATCTAAAAGCGTAGTCAGAAGGCAGAGTCCAAATCCGGACAGCAGCAAAAGTATAAAATCATCAGGCGGTGGAAGAGTCAAAGTCCAGGCAAAGGTCAGAGTCAATATAATAGAGCACAAACTACTCAGCTGGAAAAACCAAGAATATATCTGGTGGTTTGCAGGACAGGCCTCAAGGTATTTAAAGGGTGCGGTACCCTATCATAGGCTGGAGCTCACAGCCTGATGACCTCATCCTGACGGCTACAACCAGGCCAGATGGTGATGCGTGACTGGTCCCACGGAGACATGACACGATGTTTCTGATTTCCCAAAAAAATACAAGCATAGCATTCTGAGATCTCCAAGGGATGTGATGAAGCTCTAACAGGCTAGCTGTTCATAAAGTGAAGAAACAGTACCTTATGAACAAATCTTTAACCACTCTGTTCTATTTGGTCAAAAATGACCAAATTTAAAATTTTATATTTAATTTTTAATTTGTTTATAAATAACAATGTTCACATACAGTATAATAACACAACAGGTATTCAAATAAAACACTTAATTTAGCTAAAAATCATGACTTTAATAGGCCTGGAAAACTCTCTCTCTGACCAGGGAGCCACCTCCACATCGCTGGTAACTATGATAAACAGCGATTTATCTAGGCAGTGTGCGCTGCCTAGATATCTGGTGTTTATCATAGTTACCAGCGTCATCCCTGCTTAGCGCTGGTAACCATGATAAACACCGGGTATCTAGGCAGCGCACGCTGCCTGGATACCCGGTGTTTACCATGGTTACCAGCCTGTGAGATTGCTGATCGTTGGTCTCTTGCTGTCACACGCAGCGATGCGTGCTGACCAGCGGTAGACCAATGACCTAAAAATGACCCAGAGCACTTTGTAATGATCAGCGATCTCACAGCAGGGGCCTGATCGCTGCTAAGTGTCCCACTTAACGAGATTCCTGTTACATCACAAAACCTGTGACGTTACAACGATCTCGCTAACAATCTCATTATGTCTGACGGGGGCTTAAGTATTGGAGGCTTCATCACTTATTTTGGTTGTGATGGTGTACTACTGTCGCTCCAAATATTTACTCAGTGGACTGTGAAACTCATGTGTTTTCCATGTCTATAGAGGTTGTAGGGGAAAGCACAGACCGGGGTGAGAGTGCAAACCATCATTTCGCAACAGGCAGCTGACTTCATAAGGTAGTAAATCAGCAACTGCTACCAACAGCAATATGATCAGATATGAATATAGTTGACAAATAACTTGTTTCTTCAACACAAAATCAGGGATGGATATTTCCTATGTGACAATGAAGGAAGAGGAGGTATATTCACAGCCAGGCAGTGGTTTGTATAAATGATGATGATGACATCTTTTAGGCACTACTTCAGGGTGTGTCCTGGTTGACAGGAAGATCAACATGACAACAACAGAGAAGACAACCTTACACTTTCATTTAATCGAGGCCAGCTTGCTTTTCCCAAATGAGCAGGTGATATCACTTAATGTGCTGATCAAGAACCATATGACATTGAGAATGTAAAAGCTTAAAGTAATCTTAAAATTAAAGTTTGCCACTATCTAATACACTGATTTTTATTCATATTTTAATTTTTAAAAATTCGTCAAAATTACCCTAAATTAGTGAAATAAACTACAGGTAAACCAATTAGGCACAGTATACAGGCTTGTAGAATATTTACTTCATTTTGAGTCTACATCACCATTTGAATCTTCAAATAAGAAAAGATCCAGGGCCACAATTCCATAGATATGGGGTCGCTTTATTAGAAATGTATTAAAAACATAACCACCCTACCGGACGCGTTTCGGACCTTAGTCCTTACTCATCGGCATCGGTGTGCCGATGAGTAAGGACTAAGGTCCAAAACGCGTCCGGTAGGATGGATATGTTTTTAATATTTTTCTAATAAAGCGACCCCATATCTATGGAATTGTGGCCCTGTATCTTTTCTTATTTGAGGATTTCGCGGTGGAGCCAGCCACACTCCAGGAGTATCTGAAGGAAACTGTTGAGGTGAGCGGCTTCTACTTCCCCCACCCCTACACAACTGTGCAATCGCCATTTGAAGTCTGAATCTAAAATGCATTATTGCTTCTTAGAATGTTTTATCCCTGCTAGAGAAAAACAGTCACAATGAAAAATGAGCGCTGTAAACAGCAGACCAGAGCAGTTCATTTGTGAGCTAGCCTCGTGAGTTTCTTGTGCTGCAAGCAACACAGAAATTCCATTAGGATTAGTAAATATGCACACAACACTTGCATATTGATTCATTACAGCATATTAGAGGATATGAATGAGAAAATGGGAAATCTATGAAACAGCTCACTATTATCTGACTGATATAGTATCTCTTTCGTTGTTTGTCAAACTGATTGAATATAAAGTCTAAAATCAGTAAACAGACACACTGTGATATCGAAGCTACTCTGGGCTCCAAGCCCTAAAGGCTCCATTACTTTTCAGATAATGCAAAAATAGAAGAGTTAAACTTTGGACTTTTCTGTTACATAGAGAAAGGAATTTGATCTATTTACAGTTTTCATCTGTAAATTTCAAATATAAATTGTGTAACTTTATACACATTACAATACATACAGTAATATCTATTTTTATGGTATAGGTACAATTGTATTGAAAAATATTTAACCATCATTGTAAATAAGTCTTGTAAGCAAGATTAAAAACTTTTTGCAATAAATCAATCAGCCAAGAACAATCTAAATAGCTCAACACAGCTAGTATGACATTTGGGTGTCTTCAAATTCAACACAAAATGACACTTTTAATGACTACTGTAGTTCAGACTTGTTCAACCCCCTTATGTCTACCGTAGCAACTTTGGAGGTATGTGCACACGATCCAGAGGCACTGTGTCTTGGACGCAGTGCCTCCGGACCTGAGGGAAAGGGAAACCACGGGTGAACACAGGGCTGAGCGCAGCCTCCTTGTGCCCATGATTTGCATTCGGTGCAGAGCAGCATCTCACTGCATTCACCTGCTGGGGTTCACTTCCAATTCTGCAGCAATAAATTAACATGCGGAAGCATGATAACTCGCACCAAAACTGAAATAATGCTGCGGTGGGGAGAAGCACAGTGAGCATGGGATTCCTAAAAATGCCATCCACTATGCCGGTACTATACACTACAGCATTTTGGATGCAGCAGTAAGACGCTACATCCAAAATGCTGCTTTTACTGATCTTGTGCACACACCCTTAGGCTAGGGTCTCACTTGCGTCAGCCCTCAGCCTGCCTGATGCGTGATATACTTAGCCTGTTTCACATCTAAGGCATGTGTGCGTTTTTCAAAAGTTGCGTTTTTAGGCGTTTTTACCACTAAAAACGCATAAAAACGCTAGCGTTTTTGGCTCCATTGATTTTAATGGAAACACATGTAAAAACGCATGCAAAAACGCATTAGCGTTTTCAAAAATGCAAAACGCATGCGTTTTTGGCAACGCTGCCCAAAACGTCGGGGAAGCCGTTTTGATTCTGCGTTGGCAAAAACACATGCGTTTTGCGTTTTTGAAAACGCTAAAGCGTTTTTGCATGCGTTTTTACATACGTTTCCATTAAAATCAATGGAGCCAAAAACGCTAGCATTTGTATGTGTTTTTAGCTGTAAAAACGCCTAAACACGCAAATTTTGCAAAATGCACACAAACCATAGATGTGAAAACACCCTTAAAATTGTCAGGCTCAGCACACAGCATTACCGGCATGTAATGCAATGCGCAACCTGTGTATAGTATCTCTATGGAAATGGGAATGATCATGCACCTGCTGGCTCCACTCACAGCTCCTGGATATGCACTTTTGCAGAGCACACAGGAAAATGCTGCAAACCGCGTTTCTTCTGTGCTCTGCAAAAGCGCATATTCAGGGATTGTAAGTAGAGCTGGCGGCGATGCTCAGCTTCTGGTTGCCATAGGCGTCGCATAGCATTACATGCCGGTGACGTTATGCTTTCTGCATCAGAATTTCTAAGTTTTCAACGGATCTGGCAGGTTGAGGGTTGCCGCTAGTCAGAACCTAGCCTTAGGTTAGGGTCACACATCAGTTTTTTTTTTTTGAAAACCTGATCCGGTTTTGAGCTTTCAAAAAGCTCAAAACCGGATCATGAAACGCTCCTCCTAGGAACCTATGATAAAAACCGGATTACTTCACAAGCAATCCGGTTTCCGTCTCCAGCTCTGTAGTCTGCGTGAAAAATCATGCAGGCTGCAGTTTTCGGAGCGGTTTTAACATCCGCAATGCGGGAATCGGATTGCACAGGATGTGTAATCCTGAGCAATGCGGTTCCCGCATATACTTTGCTTATCCCGGCTGCCGCCGAGAGCGGCGCGCATACTATTGCTATTTCTATAGTATGTGCGCCGCTGTCCGAGGTCTTGAAGCAATTTACAGTAGATTTATAGGCAGAGCTGCCCATAGATCTACTGTATAAGGCTTCAGGACCTCAGACAGCGGTGCACATACTATAGAAATAGCAATAGTATGCGCGCCGCTCTCAGAGGAGCCCGGCACTTTCATCCATAAAATTGTACAGCAGCTGTCAGGAGACAGCTGCTGTACATAAGTGATTCTACCATTATATGCCCACCTGAGTGGGTGGAAGGTCCCCTAGAGACATTATAGGAACGTTTACTAATAAAATAAATAGTTTCAACACTGCACAGAACACTTTCCTCATCCCTGCGGCCGCAGGGATGAGCAAACTATCCGGTAACCGGATTGCTCAGGATTGCACATTCTGAGCAATCTGGTTACCGGATTGCGGCTTCAGCAATCCAGTTCCCGGATTGCTGAATGTCAGAAGACAATTGCGTTCACCGCATCCAGATCTGGATGCGGTGAACGCAATTCCAGATTTAATGCAACTGCAGGGCATGGAGCGCATAGATGTGAAACAGGCCATAGAGATGAGCAAATGTATTTGAGTGAAATGGATTTTTACAGCGTAGTGGAGAAGACAGACATGTAAGTGGTGAGTATAAAGGTACCATTACACACAGAGATATATTACTTGCAACTCACTGGTTGCAGTGAAATCATGAACACATTGTTCTATTTTGTTGCTGTGTACAAATGGAACAATGTGTCCATGATTTCACTGCAACCAGCAAATTGCAAGTAAAATTGCATGCAATGTTGCGACGTGTAACGGTACCCTATGAGTCATACTTGGGATAAGTGTCCTACTGAAGGTCCACCAATGTCAAAGCTTCAGCTTTCTTACAGAAGTCATAAAATTTTTTCTTAGGTTTTCCTGATATCTGATTAAATATTTTTTGCCTTCCACACACTGTGGGTTTCCAGTGACAGACGAAACAAAGCAGCCCCAGTATATCATTAAACTACTGATATGCTTCATCTCAAGCTGACTTTTCAGCGTCTGCTTCATCCCTTTTTTCTCCAGACATATTACTGATCCCAAAACAAATTCAAAATTTTCTTTGCTTTATTTATATGGCTTTAAGCATATTAGAAATCAGAATCTGTTGATAGTGTTGGTTTGTCATATCAAGGTAGTTTATCTATTTTTTTGTTTACTTCATTACTTGTATTTACAAGACAATGATCTTTTTCTTTAATCTTAATAAACTGGAGACCCTTACCCAGTAGGACCGGCCTAAGATTCATCTATAATGACCCCTTTACACGCAGCTACAGGTAACAGGGTTTCCACAGGTAACTTACTGGCTGCAGTGAAATCATGGAGACATGGTTCTATCTTGTTGCTGTGTACAAATGGAACTATGTCTCCATGATTTCACTGCAACCAGTAAGTTACCTGTGGAAAACCTGTTACCTGTAGCTGCGTGTAAAGGTACCATAATGCTGTGAGAAGATGGGGTCTGGCTATGCATCTCATTTGCAGGGTGTGATAAAAGCCAAAGAATGCACTACAAAGTACTAAAGGGGCTGGGTAATTCTTAGACTGTACTAGTCATTAACTCCTTCATAAGAAGCTATAAAAAGGAAATAAAAGAGCGATAGGGTCTTATCTCTCAGAAACACTGTTATGACTATACAAATGTCACTGCTCACCTTGATAGGTTGTGTGACACACAGCCAGTATATGCATATAGCACGGCTCTGCAAAATCTACACTCCACATTGCATGATAGTGGCAGAAGTAAACCCAAGGGAACTGTGTGTATTTGATCCGTGCTGCCATACTCAGGAAGGACCACAAGGTTCTGTTAAGTGACGCACTTCGGAGCATTATCCTCGCTCCTTCCTCAAGAGGTAGTTTTTCCTGAGGATGGAGCGAGGATAACGCTCCGAAACAGGTCAAATAAAACCACCATCACTTGACAGAAACTTGTAGTCCTTCCTTTGTAGGACTACAGTCTGCAGTGTGGATCAGAAACACACCGTCCCTTTGGGATTAACTCCTTCATGACCATGCCTTTTCCCTTTTTCGCCCATCTGTTTTTCCTGCCCTTCTTCCAAGAACCATAATTTGTTATTTTTCTGTCAATATTGACAGACGGCTTGTTTTTTGAGGGACGAATTGTGTGGTGAAATTGCAAAAAGTTCAATTAAGCAATTGTTTTTTGCATTTTATTTTTTATTTGCCATGTTCGCTATATAGTAAAACTGACCTGATAGTATGATTCAACATGTGAGCATGAGTTTGTAGATACATTAAAATTCTGAAGTTTGGAAAAGAAAGAAATTGTGCTTTAATCACCATTTTCCGAGGACCGTAATGTTCTAATTTTTCAGGATCTGGGGCTGTGTGACATCTTGTTTTTTGCAACCTGAGCAGATTTGCCCTTAATCTAATTAGTTGATTAGTTGATCTTAAAGGTCAACAGGTAAGCAATCTGAGGGCAGCATGAAGTAGTGGCTGAGACACTGATTTTTTAGATTTTCAGTGTACTGTTTTTCCAATATAATAAGTATTTTATCAGCAGGAGATTATCACTGTGAGACTAGGTGCCCACTTGCATGCTGCTCCAACCGTTCCCCAAACTCTGATTTGTACTGTCAATATACAATGTACACAAAAAATGCTAATCAGGGATGTGGGTAGGGTTAGCTTTCTGACCTTAGCTACATGCCACATCTAAGAACTCTGGGTCACAACTGCCTTACCCAGTAAACAAAGTTGCGGAAATCAGGGTCTATTTTCTTACATTATGCTGTTCTTAAATTAGATTGCAAAAACCTGGAAACAGATTCCATTTAGCACAGTATATTACAGGTCAATCAATTCACAGGCACACTTAGGTAGGGCTCATGCAAACGTCCCTGCAGATCAGCCTGATTTCATGGAATAGCCACTTCTCTATCAACCCGAGCATCACAACATCATAGAGATATATGAATCTGTCAAGCTCTAGTAAATAGACCTGCAGCCAGTCTGTGGATTACAGTTCACAATCAGACCTATTTGCATGGATGTCTGCATGAGCCTAACCCTGTAGGGCCAGCACCTGACTATTCCTAGACTCTTTAGATTATTAAACAAGGACACAGATTCCCATTTTCAATGTGCTTCAGCACTTTAGTAGCGCACAACAATGAGATTTCGGCCTTTCGTTTCCCTATGGGTAATTAATGAGTTGAGATGGGCAGATCAGGCTAAATTTGAGTTCACCTGCTCGTGTTAATTTTCTTGGAAATAAAATAGATTTCTCCATGAATTTAATGTCCCTTATTATATGTTGGGTACTGTTAAGACACCAAAGCATAACAAATATAATATGTAATAATAAAAAAATTATTATTGTTTCTTCATGTGCAGGCCTATGCGTAGATTCCTCATGAGCATATAAAACCCGGAAACACTTGCTTACTATGAGTAGCCCAAGAATGTTTGTACCGTGTTAGCCAGTAGATAGAAAAATGTTTGAATCTGAGAGTCCTCAGTGGTTGATACCTTTTAATGGCTAACTGAAAAGATGGTAATCATAGTGTTTCGACCAGAGCTGGGGTGCGTGGGGTACTCGGTCACCGGGGCTTCTGTGTGGGATTGTCACGGGTGGTCGGTATCCCCGGTGCCGTGCCCTGGCGAACAATTGTACCAGGTGTTGTTGGTAAACGGTGGGGGTGAAAGGGGGTTATTTACAGGGGAACGTGACGCCACCTGTAGGGTCTGGTAAGGTGGTACCAGCGCTGCCAGCCGGCCACTGAGGTGATGGAGGGGGCAGCAGTGTGTGGTACAGCTCCCCACAGGTGGAGCTTTACCTCAGGGCAGCGATGTTGTAATGAGACGGTGAGGGAGGACAGTGATGGTAAATGGTGGTGCAGTTCTTACCCTTCTGCTGTTGATGTTGATGATGGTGAGTCCTTTGAGCTGCGGCAGGAAGAATAACAGAGACCAATTCTTGTTTAACTTTGCTTTACTCGGTACCGGCTGATGGCATAACAATACACGGTACAGTTTGGTTTAGGGTGCTGTTACCAACTCAGGATTTCTCTTAAGGAGTCTTTAGATGTTCCTTCTCTGTCTTTCAGGGTTTCTATTCTCTTTCTAGATCTTTCTGTCTTTCCCACCTTGGAAGAGCTCACCCGCCAGTCCTGCAGTCTGTGTCTAGTAGGCTTAAATTGACTATTACCGGTCCAAATGGGAACAGCAGGAACGCACAAGTTTCCCACCTGACACCGGGTTTCAGTCTTTCCTCACTAGTGTAGGACCGTCTTTTGGGCATGAGGGGTGAGGTACCTTGTGGTGCTGTCAGCAACCCGGTCTGGTTGGGCCTGCAGCTCGTCGGCTTCGCAGTCAGGGATGAACTCCTGGCTGCCTCGGTATCCGTGTCACCTGTGAACCCTCAACATGACCAGCTGGTTCCTACCAGTCTAGGTCCGTTGCCATCTGTCCTGGGCCCCCACATATAGTTGGGGTACCCTCCACTCAGCTCAGGCTGCCAGGCGTGACCACACTGTCTGCCTTCCCAACGCCGTCTGAGGTAAAATCTTAACTGTCACTCTAACTCTATCCTAAGCTCCGCCCACCACCTGTGGAACCTACCATAAAGTCAGTTTCCCCTACACTAAGTGGTGTGGTCCTAGGTGAGTGCTAAAAATAGACTCCATAAGCATTAAATCGTAACCTGGCAACTTACAAGTAAAAACACATTTTATATTCAAGTGTAATACCATTCTGTGGCGCATACCTGCAGGGGCGCCACAATAGCAAGATTTCGGGACACTATGGCCCCTTCGTCAGGCTGATAATGACACAAATTCTGAAGATACGTGTATATATATACATAAGCATTGTTAGATGATGTAGTAAATACGACAGGTGACGTAAAGCCGAGTCAGGCTAGGGAGGGGGAGAGGAGCTGGGAAAACAAAGTCCAACAGGTGTCCAGCAGGTTGCATGTACATAGAGAAGACCAGACTAAAATTCAGAACAAGAATCAATTCTCATTGCCACTCAATAAAAGACTCTGACGCTGCTTTACGTATGGATCTACCTGTAGCAAAGCATTTTTGCAGCTCTGACCCCAACAGTGAATCCGAGGCTGCTCATTATGAGAAGCAACTTCAAATCTCAGAGAGAAAGAAGAATTTGGGAATACAAATTCATAACAACCTTTGACACATTCAAAACAGGATTAAATGTTTCACATGGATTCATGTGTTTTTATATAAAATGAAAGGACATTTGGAGACATCACAGATTCATGCATTTTTATATAAAATGAAAGGACATTTGGGATAGCACATCTTCCAACAGACTCAAGTTAGAGGACAATGAACTTTTGACACTTCTTATGTGAACTGTCTCACTTCCATTTATTGCCTCTACAACTGAGGAATCTTCAGGTCTCCACAGACCACTAGTCATAGAACAATAATACAATCTGTTCCTCTTATCTTAGAATTTTGACTTTATTTTCCCAGCTCCTCTCCCCTTCCCTAGCCTGACTTGGCTTTACGTCACCTGTCGTATTTACTACATCATCTAACACTGCTTATGTGTATATGTATGTGTCTTCAGAATCTGTGTCATTATCAGCCTGACAAAGGGGCCATAGTGTCCCGAAAGCTTGCTATGCTTACCATCTTTTCAGTTAGCCATTAAAAGGTATTAATCTCTGAGGACTCTCGGATTCCAATATTTTTCTATGAGTAGCCCAGAGATTTCAGTGCAGCAGACAGTGATTCAAAGATGTGACAATGACCGGATGTGCGGTGTTGAGAAGTATATGAGCATAGAGTTTAATGGTGAGGGGAATATAAGTTTGTTATTTTTTATTTTTAACATATTGATGACTTTTACATGTTAGAGAAATGCCTTTCAGCGGATGCTATATTGGTGAGTATGTGCAGAACCAAATTACAAAAAATGTGCAATTTGGGGAATGCTAATTTTTTTAATTTAGGTTAAATTTCAATTGCCCTCTAATTTATTTACTCATCACTATTAATGAGCTGTGCATTCTGACCTCCTATTCCTAAGCTCTAAAGAAGACTGCTGCTCACCAGGCCCTCATCTTTTATAGTCTCTTTGATAGTTCCCTAATTAAGTTAAAGAGACTATGCAATGTGATAGCTGGCATGATAAGGAAGGCTACGTTTTCATACGTCTGCTCTCTGGCTGCTGCAACCTTCACAAATGTGAATTTCCCCTAGTTATTTTGTTAATTACAAATCTTCACCAATTAAATTGCAAGTTGTTTGAAATCAGCAAAACCTGCAAATTTCAGGATTCAACTTAAAGTCAATTCCTAGCAGATCGATGTGTTCATCTCCACCATTAAGACATGGTTTAAAGGTTTTGGAGTGGGAACGCAAGTGGTCCTCAACTTATTTCCATAGAACAATTTTGGAAAAACTGATGTTAACCAGTCTTGAGCCAGTCATTTCCATCCAACCTTAGTGCTTGATCTCACAAGTACACTCTTGTCTAGAATGGAACAAATTAGTTAAACAGACAAAATCTTGAGAGAGTGTCATGCAAGAATGGAAAATGTTACAGCCACAGTAGAGAGGTCCAACTTCATATTAACACATATCACTTTCAAAGGGAATGTGCACCAAGCTCATGTAAACACAAAAGCATACTTTTCTCTTTTCTATTGCATTGTAATTAGATTTTTATCTACCGTTTTTCCCTTTAATATCATGTTGGCAACAATTCTGTTTAAAGTGTAACCACCATTTAAATTTTTATTTAACATTAATGTAGAGCAAGTGATTATAATAAACTTTCAAACATACTTCATAAGTGGAATCTGGAAGAAAACCTTGCAAAAACCGTCCAGAAGATCTCCCCACTAGGCTGTTTCTAACTCTGACATATGCTGGCTGTCAGGGAAATGCGTCTTAAAAAATGTAAATGGCGGTTACACTTTAAGCTTAATTAAAATGTAATAGTAAGTAGTAATGATTGATAAATAGTATGTAAAATACAGATTAAAATAGTATACACAGAATGGAGATAAAGATCCCATATGCCATACCGTATATTGGTGAACAAAATAAATAGTGTCTACAACTGAAACCATAGTGCAATCTACTAGAAAATACAAAATGTATTATAGTAGTCAAAAAGAGACAAGTGCAAGTCATCAGTACTAAAATGTATGACAACTGCATGAAAGCAACAGCAGAGCAACTGTCAGCACTGCAGAGGGAAAGGTTATTCGGAGACATAAACAAGACACAAGCTTAATGGTAGTTTCATGTTAAGTGGACAGCTAAAAAAAAAACTAGAATTGGAATGGTGGTGGATCTTAAAGCTACGTTTATTAACATTTAGCTTGAAGAATTATACGGTGCTGTTTAGGTGAAAATAAATTGTAGTTTAAGACTAAAAAAATCTTTAAAACCAACAGAGGGCAATAAAATAGCAGAAATTGGATGTTTTATGCCATCCTTTAGATGCATTGATAAGGGGACGGGTGCACTATGGGTGAACTTACTTTAAATGGATCCCACAAATGACTGTGAAGCAAATTCGTTGAGTGACATCAATGTTTTCATGGTTCATATAACTTAATAAAAATTAGCAAAAAGCAATAGATTCTCTTAAAGAAGAGATGACCTTGAACTCTACACTGTCCTTACTAGTCATTTCCAGCCATTGCTCATTTATATATAAACTCCCTTTTTATTTCTCATTTCATTTCATGGTGTGTATCCGCTTTAAAGATGGCCATATAATCTTCAGACTGAAATTTATTGCAAAAGTTAAGACAATTTTAACAGCTACATAACTTCCCTCACTGTGGTGACTTTGACATCTCTGTAAAGAGGGTTTTGTTAGCTATGTGCTCAACACCAAACATGACTTTTCGTTTAGGAATATAAATAAGTCTTAAGAATAATAGTCAGTCATCGTGGCTATAAACTGCAAGCTGAAAGTCATCGTCAACATTGGAAATAGGTTTAGCGTGGTTCCTATTTGTTGCTGCTCAATATTTCTTTCCCGATATAACATGAATTTCTGTTGTCTATTGTCTTATGTCTGATGTCCATATTCTATGTGTACAGACAAATGGCTAGACTAATCTACATCAAATTAGGCATAGAGGAAATCAAGATATTCCCAAGGTTTTCGATAGGATCTTACTCTCTTAAATTCTCGAGACACAAAAAGTACAATGCAAAAGCTAATATTAATTCGTAGCCAAACAACTAGACCAATGGGCCTCAAATTGGGCACATTGTTAAAGCAGGCACTTCGGAAGGTGTTACACCAGGTTTCAGTTCTGTCATACCTACCATAATCTAGTTATCTTCAAACAAAATGAATAAAAGTGAATATAGTAATCTACAGGTAAATTACTAGATGACTCTGCACCAAATTGACTTTAAGGTAAATAACATACTTTGGAAGATTTTAATCCCACTTTTATTTCTCTTGTGATCTACTAAAATTTACTAAAGAAATAGAATAAAAGCTAAAACTAGGTTTCAGCCTACTAGGGCCTACTGTTCTCAACATAGCCAAAACATAACATACAAAAAATAAGTGTCACGATTCCTCATACAGGTGTGTCTGGAAGTGGTACCTATCCAAACTTTGGCAGTGACGTGCCGAGCTGTCGATATGTTTAAGGACAGATCAGCTCTCTAAATGGAGGCATGGATGTGCTGAGCTGTCGATATGTTCTCTAAATGGAGGCATGGATGCGCTGAGCTGTTAGAATGATGATTGACAGTTTAGCCATCCAATCAGAGGCAGGTGCATGTGAGCTATCAGCAAGGTGATTAAGAGCACAGCTATAAAATCAGAGCTGGGTCATGTAAGGTTTGGAGTAATTATCTGCCTCCCTGACTTCAATCACTGCCATTTGTATATAGTTTTGAGTTTGTATATCCTGATCTTTGCTGCCTGAGTTTTGATTCACCTTCACCGTCTGTTTGCCAATCTCCTTCGTCTTGATCTGCTAACTCCTTGGACTTCTTACCCTGGTCTCTTACCTGACTATACTTTTGTCTCACCCCTCTGTCTATGACATATTTTTCTGGCATTTGACTTCAGGCAACTTGATTTCCCTAACTCAAGGCTCTTCCATGAGAGGTGATATCACAAAAAAATTAATCTACAGACAAACCATTGGATCAATCTGTTCAGAATTTGGCAACTACAGAGGTCCCGAAGAGCTCAAACATGTCATAAATGCCTGATTTATATAACATTCACTATATATTTACAAAAAGCAAAATAAGAATGCAAATATTAATTTAAATCTCTTTAACACATCATTAGAGCGATGTAAAATTTCCGCACATAACACTTCACATTATGTTGGCGTCATATCACAAGCAAACAATGTTTTTGACCACAGATACAAAAAACAAACGTTCAAACCAAAAATATTTGTATACAGTATATATATATATATATATATATACACTGTGGGTTAGTGTCAGACCAATAGCGGAGGTTTTGTTTGTTAACTTAGCTACACATCTCGTAACTTCACAGCATAGACAATTGCCTTCAAATAACTGGTGAGGCAAACTTTTTTGTGAATGGTGAAGTTAACAAACGAAACCACACACTAAGGCCAGGGTCACACATGCCAATCCGTTTTTTTTGAGGCTTTTAGAAAAATGGATCTGTTTTTGTTAGGGTGCCAATAGTGCCTCCTAAACTCCTGGCCATTTTTTGGACTTAGTCATTTTTTCACCAAAAACGCATATGCGTTTACGCATGGTGCCTGTATGTACCATACGTTAACACATGCGTATCCCATAGGGCCCCATGTTAAAAAAATGCATGCATTTTTTTCTGCACCCAAAAATGCTGCTAGCAGCATTTTTTGGAGCCAGGGAGAAGTCAATGAAAAACGCAGCTACACCTAAGTGCACCATGCGTTAATGCACATGCGTTTTTGGACTTAGAAAAAAAAATGACCTAAATGATCCCAAAAACGGATCCAAAGCAAAAACAGATGCCATGTGTGAACCTGGCCTATCCCACAGTGGATAGATCCCTCCAAGACTGTTGGAACACAAAAATAGATGCTATGGTGTGGTATATGGGGCACAAATATAGTGGGGCCATTCTTTATCAATGGAAACCTCAATGCCACTGGATAGCTGAAATTGCTACATGAATCAGATGCAGAAAATAATGAGCGTCAATTATTGCTCCATTTTTCTGCTGCACATTCCACAACACAAACACTCAATTACTTTCCCTCCCTGTGAGCCCTGGGGCTCTCTTCCTTCTGGACACCGGCAGGACCTGAAGGTACGGTACTTCCAGGACCTGCACATGTGACTTAGCCAGATACCCGGAAGTAACCAATCACTAGACACCGCAGACCTTGGGGAAGGTAATAAAGTGTGTCTGTCTGTGTCTCGTCTGGCCTGCTTTGAAAAAGCAAGAGTGCAGCACTGTAAAAATGGAGCAAAAACACAACACAAATGGATGATGCAATTGTGATGCTTTTTTTGGAACTAAAAAAAAAGAAAAGAAGATCCATATTGGCTGCAGAAAATGCACTAAAAATGGATCTCCTGAATGGAGCCCAAATGCCCTGTGGGCATAGAGCCAATTGGTTGTGGATAAAATATGACGAGTGGACTGAAGCTACATGGAGCAAATGATCATAAATGCTCCTGTTGCACACTGTGCCCCACTGCCCCTCCATCTTGGATAGTCATATGTGACATACCTTTGCATGCTGTGTGTGACCCTATATCTGGATATTTTGTCATGATCCATTACATACATGATTCAAGCAAAATATCCAGATATAGGAGCACACAGAGCATGCAGGGGCATTTCACATATGACTATCCAAGATGGAGGGGCAGTGGGGCACAGTGTGCAGCAGGAGCATTTCTGATCATTTGCCCCATGTAGTTCCAGACAGTCCTCCACTGTCTCCCACACCCAGACCAGTGACCACACTAATACAAATCCTTTGATTACTTTATCCCAACAGTGCAACAGCAGGACTAGCACACACACATACTACACACACAGCACAGACTGGACACAGCACACTACACACACTACAGACAGCACAGACTGCACACACAACACACCGCACTGCACACACTCTACATACACAGAACAAAGTGCACACAACACACACTAGAGACAGCAGACTGAACACACTACACACAGCACACACTACACACACAGCACAGACTGCACACACTACACACTACACAGATAGCACACTACACAAAGCACAGACTGCATCGCAGATACCACACACAGCACAGACTGCACACAGCATGGACTACACAGACCGCACACACAACACACTACACATGCTAAACAGTCTGCACACTGCACACTACACACCACAGACTGCACACCACACTACACTAAACACACAGCACACACTACACACAGCACACACTACAGACACTGCACCCACAGCACAGACACTGCACAAATTGTAAATACTACACACACACAGTATAGACTACATACACTACACACTGCACATACTGCACACAGCACAGACACTGCACACAAAGCACAGACACTGCGCAAACTGTACATACTACACACAGCATAGGCTGCACACACTACACATAGCACACAGGCACCTTCACCTCCTCTGTGCTCTGTCTCCGATGGTCCTGAGCAAGGCCCAGGAAGAAGCGAATCAAGCAGTCACAATGTGAGGAGAGCAGGCCAAGCCAGCAGACTCTGAACAGCTCCACTTCGGCAGAGAGGTAGGCATGTTGCATGTATCTTCCTCAAGGCTCCAGCCAGCACAGGCGGTATTCTTGCTACTTACTATGTCCTCCAATGTGCAGGAGGGAGGAAGGAAGGAGGTGGGCGGGAGCAGACAGCGGTGGCCTCACACCAAGTTTAAAATCAGCGGACCTACGGATTATAATGGGGGGTAATTTACCCTGGGCCCTGGGCTACCACCCATATTGACTTAATTACAATCCACCACTGCTCACACAGCATTTTTATGTCAACCTAGACTGAAAATGAGACACAACAACTCTGGTAAATATATAAATGCTTTTGCTTCCCATTCTTAAATGTTTTCCTTGCTTTTACAAAGGTGAACTGGAATAAACTTTGTTTCCTGGGCTCAATAAACTCAGTACCTGCCGACATACTTAATCACCCCTGGACCACACATAGACAGTAAACATCCTTGCTGATTGCAGTTCTAATTTGCAATGATATTCTAAAACTTCATAGTAGAGCAGCTGCACAACATCATGTCCAGGTAATGGAATCTGGCTGTCAGACACAGTTGGACTTTTCATACCATCTCTGCTATCTCTATTGCTGTATACACGGTTATGAAACAGTGCTGCTTATACAGAATAGGAAGCACTGACAGCACATTCTACTCTAGACCCAATGATCATATGATCACTGGGTGGGGCTGCAGGGTGGTAGGAGATCTAGAAAACTCTGCTTTGCTCTCAGGGTCCTGAAATTGTAACCTTGGCTAAAATACCAGCGCCTGTTACATAAAAAAGCAGATAAAAAAGTATTTTAATGTTTAAATTCCGCAGAAAAAGAGGTCTTTTACAACCTTATGGGGTACAATATGTGAAATAATTGAAAATAAATACTGTTAGGTCCAGATGACTGAAAATCTCATCTTGTAATGTAAATGCAAACCTTTATATGGCTCAATCGGCAATAAAAAGAAAATGTTATAGCTATCAGAATGGGGCAAATAAATACATTTTTGGACAAAGTGTGTTAATTGTGAAAATATAGAAAATTATACAAAGACTATAAAACATTGTCCTCCATGTAACCATACTAACCCAAAGAATAAAGTGCTTTTTTCAAACGAATCAGACAGTGAACGGCATAAAATAGCCTAAAGAGAATTCAAGTCAATTCCAGAATTGTTCTTTATTGTTAATTATCTTTCCTAAAAGCCAGTATAAAAAGTGATTAAAAATGTTATGTGGCCCCAAATGATATTAATAAAAACTTGAAATTATCCTGTAAAAAAAATCAAGTCCCAAATCAGATGTTTTGTTTTTCAATGGAAAAAGAGAGGCTTTTCTACGAAGCAGTAGCTTAAAAGTGCTGGAAAAACACTTAAGACCCTCACTAGCAAACCCAAATGTCTTTGTAGCCTTGCAAGGTGCCCAAAGTATAGTCAACTTTGATATGTATGGCATTCCTGAAAAGAGGAGAATGCACTTAAAGTGGTTTTCTGGGTCTAGTCATTGATGACCTATCTGCTAGATAGTTCAGAAATAGGGGTTAGGTGGCGTTGTTACACCTGGCACATACTGAAAACTGATATGTCAGCAGCCAGAACTAAACATATATGTGCCGAATATCGTCTCTATGTACATTGTTTAGGGGCTATAGTCAAATACTAAGCTTTATCTCCCAATAACATGAATAGATGAATGTACTGCAGTATTTAACAGCATCCACCAAGCATAGTAAGGGGCAGATGTTTTCTACCTGTTTATTGCTTAAATAAGGCATTTGCCAGCCAGATCAATTTTCAGCTGACAGACAGGGTTGTTAGACCCTCAAATATCTAATAGTAAGATAGAATATCAAGTGTCTAGTCCTGGACAACATATGCATGTGCATATCTCCAGAAGCACTAGCTGAATATTGTATTTTTAGGAATAATATACCATATTTGCAATTTTTATCTTGTAACATCCACTGCAGACTAATCTTTGAATAACACCAGTGTGGTCAAAATGGTCCCTATACCTGTAGATACATCCCTTGATTATAATTTGTAAAATTGGATAACTTTTTGAAAATTTCGTCCATCCTAGCTCTTTAAGAACAAATGCTGACCATAAATTATTCCAGCAAATTCTCTGATGCTACACAGGACTAGTGCTGCTGTCCCAGAAACCTGCCTGGAGTGGTACCTGGTGTATACTGGCAGCCCATCAGAGGCACTAATGAAGACTCTGTAGACACTCAGACATGCCCACCCAAGGTAAGCCCAGTCTGTGACACAGTTGGTGTACATCCTTCAGTGTTACAAAAAGGTATCAACCACTGACAAGTCTCAAATGTCAATATTTTTCCAGTAAATTCCCAAATGCCAAATAATGCTACTTTTTTGAGCCCTGTCAAAAAGTAGTGTATGACTGTATTGTTGTACTTGAGAAGTAGTTTAATAAATGAAAGTGTACAAAGTAAAATTAAACTTTTTTTAGCTAATTCTTGCCTTTATACCAAATGTAATTTTTCCTTTTTAAACAGCCCAGTGTTAGAGAAATCAGCCAAATTCTCGTGGGATAAATCTGCTCCTATATTAATTCCAAATTGGCTGTAGTTTTAAAAATAGAGTAAATTTGGGGCATTCTCAAGTCCTGGAACCTGGGGGTTGTGCAAGTGGTGCGATGGTTGGTTGTTATAGCCAGTGTCACAGTCATCATCACTTTTACTCTGTTTTCTTTGTCCTCTACATATAAAAATTCTTTGTCTTCCTCCACTCTCACCTCCTACTCCTCCTTTTCCTCTTACTATTCCTTTGTTAAATTGTGCAGTATGAGACATGAACATTTAGAGTCTTTGAAAGACAGAGGGACAGGGGCGGACCTACCATGGTGCAGCTGATTCAGCTGCACCAGGGCCCCGACTGGCTAGGGGGCCCCTCAAGTTTGCAGGGGGGCCCCCAACTGACCCCCATGACCCTGTTTCAGAGGAGAGAGGGTTAACCGAGGGAAGCTTCCTGCTTCCCTTGGCTGATCCCGCCCCTCCTCTCTCTGCCGCCCCGGCTCCCAGGTCTGCGCGGCTAGGCGCAGGTACGCAGGTAGGAGCCGCAGCACCCCCCCCTTCCCGCTCCTCACCATCAGCTGCTGCACCAGGCTGGGCACAAGGTCCGCCACTGCAGAGGGTGGCTATGAAAGGTGCAAATTGGTGTTTTTCCTCTATGCCTTTTGCATGCTAGTTGGTGTTTTTTTTACACAAGATTGCACAGCTGATTCCACAGGTGTCCTTACTGAAAAATGTGGTCACCTCTTCAAAAGGCTTCAGTAGGCAACACATATTAGCAGCCAAAGTAACCCACAATCCACTTTGACTGCTGTATAATGTAGTTCATCAGCACTTCATGAAGTACATACAAATGCTGTAAAATGGTGGTGAGGTTGCGGAGGAAGTGGAAGGGATGGGGTCCGATGCACAAGTGGTGAGGTGAGATTTGGAGAGGAGGTGTGCAAGTTCTCTTTCAGTGATGGAGGGACGGAGCCTTAGTGGGGGAGAGGAGTGGTCTGATATACATAGGGGTTGTGATGGTTGGGTAGCAAAGACTTGTCTGACCTGATCGATATTGTTGGTGAAGTGTGTTGCAAAGTCTTCTGCAGAGATACGAGAAGTAGGAGGGTGTAGTGGGGCAGAGGAGGGAGTTAAATGTGTTGAATAACTGCCTGGGATTGTGAGACAAAGAGGATATGAGGGTAATGAAGTAATACAGCAAATATGTGGCCTACTCGATCATGAATCTGTCATGACATATCATCAATGCTTCCAAGTAGATGGATATTGGGAATGGACTTCAAAACCATTGAAGCTTACCTCTGCTGTATGTATAGAGCATATACAACAGCACTTATTAGTGATATGTAAACACTGTATGATGTTCTTCAGTATGGCAACATATTATAAGATTTTATAAAAGGCGTATCATGGCAGTATGTTCCTTATTTCTGTTTTTTTCTCCAAATCACCTTCACATATAATTTTTAACATAAATAAATGGTATGTTCTGGAAATTTTGTAAGTAAAGTATAAAGTAAAATACCAGTACTATATTCAAGGCAAATTTATCCAGATTAAGAAAAGAGTTGATCATGCATGAAACAAAAGTGTGCTGAGATTAATGATACCCATTTATAATAAGGTGTGCAGTGAGTTCAAAGATAGGACAGATCCATAATTGCGCTGATTACTTCACTTACATTCAAGCATAAATTGTCAGAACTGCTAACATTTGATATAGTTATTATTATTTCAGTGTTATTTTTTATGCTTTGGTCTTCAACAGTTTTAGGAAACATGTAAATTCACATTTATTTGCATATGAAATGTGTTGGAGTACACGTGTGTTTAAACAACATTAATCCCTATGGAGCTTACAAAAACAATTCTAACACGGTAGATATATGTTATTAGCCCTGTGGCAAGAAGCAGTATGTGTTGTTAATCATATTGCAGGAAGTCTATATTAAATTTTCTGTTGAGTTAAAAAAAGCAAAGATGCAGAATTCTATTATACTAAAATTCTTGACATAAATGGAGAAGGAATAATTTGCCATGGAAACTGCAAAAACTTGTTCTAGGTTAATTCTCATCATGATTACTCCAACTCTCTACTAACCGATCACCCTCTCACTAAATACTTCTCTCTCCAATTTATCCTGAATGTAGCAGTGTGGGTCAAATGTCTATCCAGCTTGTACACTGATGCCTTCACTCTGTGCCAGTCATTACAATAGGGTGATCAACGAGTGGAACCAGGCTTCCACAAGAGGGGAAGTTCTACTTCAATGGAAGTCTTCAAGCAGAGGCTGGACAGATACCTGTCTGGGATGATGTAGTGAATCCTGCTTTGAGCAGGGGGTTGGACTAGATAACCCAGAAGGTCCCTTCCAACTCCACCATTCTATGATTCTATGATATTACATAATCCAAATCTCCTATTCTGCCTCCAACACTTATTTTATGCTTCACTAGCTCTCTAGCATGCACTATCTCAGGCAATTTGGTTAATGCTCAGTGTGTAGAATTTTAAGCAAATTGTCGCATCATGGGTGAAATAGATAAACTCTAGGGCCACCTGTTTAAGTAGCAATCCTAAAAGTCAAAATTGACTCTTTAATGAGCCTTTCAATATGATTTAGGATTTATGCCAGATCAGAACCCCAATCTGCAGATGCTGTGCTGCAGGAATAATCTACACAAGGAGAATAGCTATTCCCTTAGACCTAGAATTTGAAGTATGTCACAAAACAAATCTTTTTAGGACAGCCTACAAATTCATTTTATTAGTCTAAATTTTCTCAGTTTCTTCATCAATTGTCCCTCAAATTATATTTCATTATATCATTCTCATTATGTTTCAATATATGCATATATTGGCTGGTGAAAGGTTTTTGCAGAATTACATACATTAATGACTGGACCATTATTGAACACCCCTATGACTGGACCTTACAAAAAAAGCAGCTTTTCTGTTTTATATCATCCCTACTTCCTTATCGATAGTAAGCTCTTGTGAGGACAGCTCTCAATCCTGTTTGAATTGATGAATTTTGCTTACTGTGAAATGTCAAATATTGTTTGCATTTATTCTCTGAATTGTAAAGTTATTAATATTATTTATTAGTATAGTGCCATTTATTCCATGGCGCTTTACATGTGAAAAGGGGCATACATTGACAAGTACAATATTTATAAACAATACAAGGCACGTACAGGTATAGGGGAAGAGAGGACCCTGCCCACAAGGGCTCACAGTTTACAAGGAATGGGTGAGGATAGGGCCGCTGTCAGCACCTGGCGTACCCGGGCATGTGATGGGGCCCTGAGCAGCTGGGAAGGCCCACTGGCCATCAGGGTCAGACAGCCCTGATGGTCAGGGGCCGATCAGGGACAGGAAGCCCAGACAAGGAAGGGCGCATCAGGGACACTCAGCCAGCAGCTGAGTGCTCCTGCAGCGCTGCCAGTGCACACGGTTAATTTGCCATGTACTGGCTCCCTGTGCGCTTCCTCCTCAGCCGAATGCAGCAGAGTGATGAGTCATCATCCTACTGTGGAGGATGAATTATATCTTATCTATTAATCTTAGTTTTCATACTCATATAGCATTAAATGAAACAATAAGTTTTTCCTGTATTCAGGTACGTATCCAATATGTTCTCTCCGTCTTTGAGTCACTCTCCCCTCTCCATTCCAATCAGCCCCCCCTCCTCCATCTCTCTCTCTCTCTACCTTTTTCTCTCTCTCTCTCCTTCATCCTTCTCTTCTCTCTATCTTTCTCTCTTCCTCTCTCTTCTTTCTCTCTCTCTCTCTTTCTCTCTCTTCTCTGTTCCCCTTTTTTCTCTTCGTCTCTCTCTTTCCTTCATGTCACTTTCTCCCTCTTTTCCCTTTTTCCCTCTCTATCTATCTCTCTATCTCTCTCTCCTTCTCTCTTTCTCTTCTTTTTCTCTTCTCCCTTTGTCTCTCCCCCCCTCCATCTATTTATTTCTCTCTTTCTTTCCCACTATGAATCTGTGAACAAGGAGCTGTTTTGTAAACAAAGTGTCTCCTTAGATGTGTATGCTGGAAAGAAGATATGGCTGTGCAGAGTTGCCTTGAAAATGGACAAGCTGATTGGTCCTCGCTGTGCCTGCAGCAGGCCGTGCTATGGGAAACCCAAGATAACCTGTATCCCAGCAGCTAAGGGATGATACCATGACGTGATGAAGAACGGACTCCCAGAATACAAAGAACTATTATTATTAACAAACATAGATATTAGCTTAATCCCACCTAACTCCCACCCTGCCATGGACATTTACATGCTTATCTTTTAGACTATAAAATACCCTGTACCCGGATATCGGGTTCAGTTGTTGCCGTGTATGTTGTCATTATAATTAAACCTGGACACGTTATAAGCTTGAACCGGACTCTCTCGGTCTGATTTACTCTTATCTGGTACCGCGTGTTCATAGTCTAATCTGGGATGACTGGCGAAGGAGTGGAACAGTAAATCGTCCCCGACACTACAACCTCATCACTTTGGTGCAGCCGTGCAGGCACTGAGGAGGATCGTGGACTGGAGCCTGCTGCAAGGATATGGCAGGGACAGCAACTGAGGAGGACAGGGGCACCGGGGGAGTGGAGGGAAGGTGAGCATAATCTTTTTTTTTTGTTTGACTGTGTGAAGTGTGATAGGGTTTCATAGAGACTGCCGCTAGGCTGCATGGATGGAGGTTGTGTTGGACTACGGAGGCTGCTGCTGGGCCATAGAGGCTGCAACTGGGTTATGGACTTTGTGCTATGGAGGATGCTGCTGGGTTATGGAGGCTATGCCATGGAGGCAGCTGCTGCGTTATGGAGGCTGTGCTATGGAGGCTACTGCTGTGCTATGGAGGCTGTGCTATGGAGGCTACTCCAGGGCTATGGAGGCTGATATATGGAGGCTGCTGCAGAGCTATGGAGGTTAGGCTATGGAGGCTACTGCAGGGCCATAGAGGCTGTACTATGGAGGTTGCTGCTATGTTATGGAGATTGTGGTATGGAGGCTGCTGCTGGGCTATGAAGGCTGTGCTATGGAGGTTACTGCAGGGCTATGGAGGCTGCTGCTGGATTATGGAGGCTTTGCTATGGAGGCTGCTGCTGGGTTATGGAGGCTGTGCTATGGAGGCTACTGCAGGGCTAAGGACACTGCTGCTGAGTTATGGAGGCTGCGCTATGGAGGCTGCTGCTGAGTTAAGGAGGCTGTGTTATGGAGGCTGCTGCTGGGCTATGGAGGCTGTTCTATGGAGGCTGCTACAGAGCTAGAGAGGCTAGGATATGCAGGCTACTGCAGGGCTATGGAGGCTGTGCTATGGAGGTTGCCACTATGTTATGGAGGGTGTGCTATAGAGGTTGCTGCTGGGTTATGGAGACTGTGCTATGGAGGCTGCTGCTGGGCTATGGAGACTGTGCTATGGAGATTACTGTAGGGTTATGGAGGCTGCTGCTGGGTTATGGAGGCTGTGCTATGAAGGCTGCTGCTGGGTTATGGGAGCTGTGATATGGAGGCTACTGTAGGGCTATGGAGGCTGTGCTATCAAGGCTGTTGCAGGGCTATGTTGGCTAGGCTATGGAGGCTACTGAAGGGCTATGGAGGCTAGGTTATGAAGGCTGCTGCTTGGCTATGGAGGCTGTTGAGCTATGGAGGCTGTGCTATGGAGGCTGCTGCTGTGCTATGGATGCTGCTGCTGGGCTATGGAGGCTGTGCAGTGGAGGCTGTTCTATGGAAGCTTCTGCTGGGCTATGAATGCTGCAGCTGGGCTATATGGAGGCTGCTGCTGGGTTATAGAGGCTGTTGAGCTATGGAGGATATGCTATGGAGGCTGCTGCTGGGCTATGGATGCTGCTGCTGGGTTATGGAGACTGTACTGTGGAGGCTGTTCTATGGAGGCTGCTGCTGGGCTATGAAGGCTGCAGCTGGGCTATATGGAGGCTGTGCTCGGCTATGGAGGCTGCTTCTGGGCTATAGAGGCTGTGCTATGGAGGCTGTTCTATGGAGGTTGCTGCTGGGCTATGGAGGCTGCTGGTGGGCTGCCACAGCATCCAAATAATATATACAGACAGACACAGCTTCCTAATAGTATATACAGCCCAGAGCCTCTTATGTATATATAGCCCAGCACAGCCTATATAGAGCATGCAACCTCTATATTATAAATACATCCCAGCTGCAGCCTCTATACTATTTATACAGCCAAGCAATCTCTATATTATATATGCAGCTCTGCACAGCCTCAATCTTATATATACAGCCCACCCAGGAGCCTCTATATTTATATGCACAGCCCACAGCTTCTATATTATATTTATGAATCATGATATATGTTGAAGGGGCCCACTTAGACTATTTTGCCCGGGGCCCACAAAAACCTGGAGCCTGCCCTGGGTGAGGATATAGTAGGTGAGGAGAGAGGATTCTGTATGCGAGGGCTCACAGTCTACAAGGGATGGGTGAGGATACATTAGAAGAGGGTAGAGCTCGTTGTGTGGCCTATTAGTGGACTCAGGGTAATTGAAGTTTGTAGGCTTGTCGGAAGAGGTGGATCTTCAAGTTCTTTTTGAAGGTTTCCATAGAGGGTGAGAGTCTCATATGTTGGGGTAGAGAGTTCCAGAGTATGAGTGTGGCACGGGAGAAATCTTGTATGCGTTTGTGTGAAGAAGAGCTAACAGGGGAGTAGAGGAGGAGTTCTTGAGAAGATCGCAGGTTGGGTGTAGGTAGGTACCGGGAGACCATGTTGCAGATATATGGAGGGGATAGCTTGTGCATGGCTTTGTAAATCATGAGTAGGGTTTTGAACTGGAGTCTCTGAACAATAGAAAGCCAGTGAAGACTTGGAGAATGGAGACACCGGTGAATAGCGGGAATACAGATGGATTAGTCAGGCAGCAGAGATTAGGATAGATTGGAGGGGTACAAGAGTGCTAAAGGGGAGGCCAGAGAATAGGAGGTTGCAATAGTCAAGGCGGGAGATGATGAGGGCATGCATGAGTGTTTTTGCAGTTTCTTGGTCAAAGAATGTACGGATTTTGAGTTGTAGTCTGCAGGAGGTGGCAAGAGCTTGAATATGTGGCTTGAAAGAGAGGACAGAGTTGAGGATTACTCCAAGGCACTGAGAATGTAGGGCTTGGGAAAGTGAGCAGCCATTGACTTTGATGCATAGGTCTAGTTGAGTGAGATGGGGGAAAGATGATGAGTTCTGTTTTGTCCATGTTCAGTATTAGAAAGCGGGAAGAAAAAAAAGATGAAATAGCAGACAGACATTGTGGGATTTTGGTTAGTAAGGAGGCAATATCAGGTCCAAAGAGATAGATCTGCATGTCATCAGCATAGAGATGATACTGAAAGCCTTGAGACTCTATGAAATGTCCTAGGTTAAAGGTATAGATGGAGAAGAGTAGGGGTCCTAGAAATGAGCCTTGGGGAACACTGACAGATAGGGGCGAGATGAGGAAGTGCTGTGGGAGAGGGAGACGCTGAATGTCTGGTCTGTTAGATATGAAGAGATCCAGGACAGGGCCAAGTCTGTGATACCAAGAGTTGAAAGAATCTGTCGCAAGAGGGAGTGGTCCATTGTGTCAAAGGAAGAAGAGAGGTCCAGGAGGAGGAGGACAGGGTAGTGTTGCTTGATCTTGACAGTTAGTAGGTCATTAGTGACTTTAGTTAAGGCAGTTTCAGTTGAGTGATGCGAACAGAAGCCAGATTGTTATAAGACAGTTCAAGATGGACATGCTGTTCCAGCAGTTTTGAGGCATAGGGAAGAAGTGATATGGGGCAATAGCTAGACACAGAAGTTGGGTTGAGGGAGAGCTTTTTGAGGATGGGTATGATTGAGGCATATTTGAAGGATGAGGGGAAGACACCAGTTGTTAGTGAAAGGTTGAAGAAATGTGTTAGGCTTGGGTTGAAGACTGTGGCGACGTGAGGGATGAGATGGGATGGGAATCAGTCAAGTGGGCAGGTGGTGAGTTGTGATCTTGACAGAGGAGAGGAGATCTGATCTTCTGTCATGGTGGAGAAGCTGGTTTTAGAAGAAGAAGGCAGAGCAGTTATTAGGAACGGCTTTGGTGGCTGCAGGCCAAAGCTTTGTTTATTATTAAAGTTAATTATTTACTATGTGAAGCAGAAGAAAAAATTAAAATGTACTTGTACATGTAAAATTCCCTCTTATGTAGTTTCAGAAGAATACAGATGTTTTTGTGACAGCGTTTCTACTCCCTTAATTCACAGATTATAAAGTACCGTATATACTCGTGTATAAGCCGACCCGTGTATAAGCCGACCCCCCTACTTTTGCCCCCAAAACCTGGGAAAACCTATTGACTCGTGTATAAGCCGAGGGTGGACCCCAGCACAGGTATACAGCCCCCAGCATTGTGGTATACAGCAGCCTCCCCAGTGGTATATACAGCAGCAGCCCCAGTGGTAGTATACAGCAGCAGCCCCAGTGGTATATACAGCAGCAGCCCCAGTGGTTAGTATACAGCAGCCCCAGAGGTATATACAGCAGCCCCAGAGGTATATACAGCCCCAGTGGTAGTATACAGCAGCCCCAGAAGTATATACAGCCCCAGTGGTAGTATACAGCAGCCCCAGTGGTAGTATACAGCAGCCCCAGTGGTATATACAGCCCCAGTGGTAGTATACAGCAGCCCCAGAGGTATATACAGCAGCCCCAGTGGTATGGCTTATATTGGCAGCCAGCCTACTTACATACACATACCCATACATACACACATATACACACACACACACACACACACATATACACATATATACACATACACACACACATACACACAGCTTCCTACCTTGTCCCCCCGTTCTGCAGTGCCTCCTGTGTCCTCCGTGCCGACCGCTGTGCTGCCTCCTCGATCCTCTTCTTCTATGCTGGGATGTCCTTTGTGCCTTCCGGTGTCCTCCGTGCTCCGTTCCCGGTCTGCTGTGCCTTGTGGTTCCCCCTGCTTCGGTTCCATCATCATCGGTGCTGGGGGCCGCCATCTTACTTCTTCCCTCCGCCCCCGGCCAGTGATGTCAGAGCAGGCCGCGCTGTGATTGGCTAACACCCGTGACACGTGATCACGGGTGCTAGCCAATCACAGCGCAGCCTGCTCTGACATGACTGTGACATCACTGGCCGGGGGCGGAGGGAAGAAGGAAGATGGCGGCCCCCAGCACCGATGATGATGGAACCAAAGCAGGGGGAACCACAAGGCACAGCAGACCGGGAACGGAGCACGGAGGACACCGGAGGCACTGCAGAACGGGGGACAAGGTAAGAAATACTGCGCTGCGCCCCCCCACCCCCCGCGCCCCCCCACCATAGGATTACTGTATTGACCCGTGTATAAGCCGAGGGGGGGACTTTTCAGCCCAATTTTTGGGCTGAAAAACTCGGCTTATACACGAGTATATACAGTAGGTTTTCATTCACAACATATATATAAGCCTCATGGTGCCATGAAATACTTGTCCCATAGACAAAACTGTCTCAATTTTGAACAAAACATTCCTTTGTGTAAAGAGAGATGTTTCATGGGGAACTGCTTTTAAAGTGCAAATAACTGCTAAAGGTTTAAATAGGCCACAATTGGAGCTACATTATTATAACTAAGAATTTTCTTCAATCTTTTAGTTTTAGAAAGATCCTTTTAAGGCTATGTTCACACTGGATCTTTTTAATGTTTTTTGGTGTTGCATTTTTAAAAAAAAAAAAAAACTTTGCCAAAAATGAATCAGCAAAGTGAATGTAATTTTCATTTTGCTGTTCAGACGCTGTATTATTTTTTTACTGCTGCATTAGTGGTGCAGAAAGTGGATCCAGAAAATAATGAGCGTGTCAATTAGTTTGGTATTTTTCTGGTGCACCTTCTGTATCACTAAAATATAATTACTTACCCTCCCTGCAATCCCACAGTGATCTCTGGTGATGTCCTCATTCCTGGAGGCTGCAGGACCTGTGTATTTCTCTGAGGACCTACCCATGTGACCAAGTCACATGATGAGTAACATGGGTAGGTCCTAGAAGCACCCAACTACTCACATCTCACAGGTCCTACAGCCTCTGGGTATGAGGATATTACCGGGAATCACCGTGGGGTCGTGGGGAGGGTAAGCAAATTTATGTGTGTCTCTGTCTGTGTGAGTATCTGTGTGTTTCTGTCTGTGTGAGTGTATGTGTGTCTCTGTCTTTGTGTCTCTTTCTGTATGAGTGTCTGTGTGTCTCTGTATGTGTGTCTCTGTATGTGTGAGTGTCTGTGTGTCTCTATCTGTGTGTCTCTGTCTGTATGAGTGTCTGTGTGTCTCTGTATGTGTGAGTGTCTGTGTGTCTGTCTGTATGAGTGTCTGTATGTCTCTGTATATGTGTCTCTGTATGTGTGAGTGTCTGTGTGTCTCTGTCTTTGTGTCTCTGTCTGTATGAGTGTCTGTGTGTCTCTGTATGTGTGAGTGTCTGTGTGTCTCTGACTCACCGTGGCCGGCTGACTCCGGTTTAGACAGGCGATTCTTCTTCCCTCCTTGTCACGGGTGGACCGCGCCTGCCGGTAGTGGGGCCCGGTGTAGTGCAGATCAAAAGTGAGGACGTCTTCGTGGAACAGATTAAAAGGGGTTTAATTTGTTTTATTCGTGACGCCACCTATGAGTAGATTCGGTAAGGGCTACCGACGCTGCGGAACCCCCGGGGGATGGACAGCAGCAAGATGTTACGCTCCCCACAGGCTGAGCGGTGATCCCCGGAGGCTGGAGCTGCTCAAGATGTTATGCGGCAGCTGCGGTTACCTTGTTGTGCGGACGGACAGTTCATAAGGAGGCACAGACACAGAAAGTCTCTATAACGGTTCTTTACTGTAACCAGTAGGCAGTACATGGCATACAGTGGTTGAGTAGTAGACCGGGTGGACTCAGCAGTGATAGTGTCCCTCAGAGATCCGCAGTGTTCCTCCATTCTACCTAACTTGATTTGTTGCCAGCGTCGCCCAGGAATACCAGGTCGGGTACGGGGAGGCTGCTTCAATGCCCTATCCATGATGTACGTTCTGGATGCTTTGGGGAGCCTTGGATCCCTCAGTGGGTACACCGCTGGTTAGATGACTGGAAACTGGCTGGTGGTGGGGTGCTCCTGTAAAGCTGATCCTCCACTCTTCTGGTTCGCGTGGCAGAGGTGAACTGCTGCCAGCTTCGGTACCAGTGAACCGGCTGTGAGTTGTGGGCACGGGAGTCTTTTGGGGAACCCGTGTAGAAATGCCCAATCCCGGTAGTTAAGGCCTCAGGTGCTGACACCCGACCGGTGACGGCCCAGGGGCCCGCACGGGGTGCGGAGCCCCCGCTCCTCTCCAAGCTCTAGTCTGCTCTTGTCAGGTTCTAGATTCTCCTACGAACTCTGTTCTGACTGTCTAGATTATTGTGTGTTCTCCTACACTTCCCTAACACTCCACCCACCAGGACCTATGATTGGTCCCCTGTTCTAGGTGTTGCATGTTGGGTTGGATCTCCAAGTTAACTATTTCATTGCTGAGTCAGAGAATATTGCGGCTGCAATACTCCCTTGTGACGCACTCGTTGCCGGGCGCCACATCTCTATCTGTGTGTCTCTGTCTGTATGAGTGTCTGTGTGTCTCTGTATGTGTGAGTGTCTGTGTGTCTGTCTGTATGAGTGTCTGTATGTCTCTGTATATGTGTCTCTGTATGTGTGAGTGTCTGTGTGTCTCTGTCTTTGTGTCTCTGTCTGTATGAGTGTCTGTGTGTCTCTGTATGTGTGTCTCTTTCTGTGTCCCCCGAAAATGGAGCAAAAAAGCAACATAAACGCATTATGCATTTCTAATGCCTTTTTACAAAAAGAGGATCTGTTTTTGGTGCAGAAACTACACCACAAACGGGTCAATAAAAAACAGAGCACAAACGTTCTGTCTGAACATAGACTAGCTCTGTATATTACATTATATATTGTACATTTTGTACGTTAAAAATACTATATTTGTCATTAAATTTAATCAATATTAGGAAAAATAAAATAAGTAATAAAACTAGTAACAGTTTAAATCAAATGATCAAACAAAGGAAATTACATTTTTATCCTTTCCCAAGACTTGTAAGAAATGAAAGCAAATCTCTTCTTTTCACCATTAAATTCCATTTGGTTGCTCTACTAAACAATAAAAGATTGTAAAGCTGAAATCATGATAACAGCAGTAGTTCTGGGCAAACCACTCTTTTGTTGTCTGGTGAAGGACTCCACATACAGTTCTCGAATTATCATGACGCAAGTAATCTTTTCCATCCAGCATTCTGCTTTTAAACTCAATAAATCAATACCCAAAGAATGTAAACCCTGAAGACTATAAAGAAGGCTGCACAGCTAAATCCTGGAAGTTGATAAAGTGATTGCTCAATATATAATTTATAAGTCAATTGAAAATTACATCATTTTTTTCAATTACCGTATATTGAATTTCTGTCTATTCTGTCTACATAAGTTTATAATGGGTAGCTTGTATTTATTTATTTAGATATTAAGATTCAAATTTTTAGAACCTATGTAAAGAAGTGGTGCAGATTTTTATCTAACGGTCGGAAATGCTGGCACCCTTGAAATTGTTCTAGAAAATTAAGTATTTCTCCCAGAATTACATGCTTTGTCATACACATTTGTTTCCTTTCTGTGTAATGGAAAAACACACAAAAAGAAAGAGAAAAAAGGGAAATTTTACATACTTCAAGCATAATCCCCAAAATAGACTGGAGAAAATTGTTGGCACCCTCAACTTAACAATTTCACCTATTGGTGTGTAAGAGAGTAAACTAATAAGCTGCTAAAACCAAGCAGACTGCCATTTTGTAGTGGCCCAGGAAAGTGAAAAAGTCTCTGGTTGCCATGGTGACTGCTCTGTGTCTAGGAAAGTGAAAGCACAATCTCTGGTTGCCTTGGTGACGGCTCTGTCAGTTGCTCCTGTTGTTGTTGATCGCTCACTGCGGTGGCCATTACTAGTGTAAGGATTACAGCAGAGCCAGTGCAAGCTATATGGGCCTTTAAAGTTGTTTGCAAGCCCTGTTGTGTGTACTAAAGACTTTATCTTGAACCAAGCAAGTGTCCAGCATCTGAGGTGGCTGAGGAGATGTTCCCCCTGATGGAGCGAGTGATTGGCGTCCAGGAAGGTCGTGAGTGACTGCGAAAGGAGAGCCGGCGTCCGGTGCCATCCACATTGGGAGGATCCTGACAAGGAGGCTGAGAAGATGTTCCCCCTGATGGAGCGAGTGATTGGCGTCCAAGAAGGCCGTGAGTGACTGCGAAAGGAGAGCCGGTGTCCGGTGCCATCCACATTGGGAGGATCCTGACAAGGTCCTGACAAGCCCTGGAAAAGAGTGCTCCACAGATTGCACCCCAAGCTTACAGAACTAAAGTACTGGACATGTGAATCTGGCATTGGCTGGTAAGCTGCCAAATTCTGCTGTTTTTTTTACAATACGTTTTTTTTTTGGCGCCAAAGGTTTTTCTTTTCTTTTTCTTTTTCTGGACTTGCTGCAGCCCACGTGGAATATACACCGGTGTAAAGCTACATTTGAGGTTGATGGTACCATAGTTTTGAGATACCCGGGTATCCCTGTGCTAAGTGTATAGCCAGCATTGATATAGTGTAATGTATTGTTATTAGTTGTGATAAGTTATACTCAGTGTGCCATCTCAGAGATCCCATCAGACTGCCCACAGTTGATGTACATAGCCTTTAGTTAAGTTAAATCCTTGATAAGTCTAACGTGTAGGTAAATTTGTTCCTGGTTCTGAGTGTGATTTACATACCCTGGGAACTCTGAGATCGGTGTATTGATGTCGGCTAACGCTGAGTGTGTGAAACTGTTATTGGTAATATTTTAAGGGGATTTTGAGACTTTTACATTCCTTACTGAACCATTCCTTGATCCCCATATCAGTAAAAATACTGTTGTTTATTTCTGCCTCTGTCTCAGTCTGTGACTCACTGGATCTTAATAGGACCTCCGGTCATTACATTTTTGGCATAGTCGGCAGGATCCAGTGTTTGTCATGGACGGAGGCGGCGAGGGAAGAAATGACCCCACCACACCAGCAGCCATGCTGCTGGGTGCGGATCCTTTGGCAGCCACGGCGAATGTGGGATGGTATGTGCCGGTAGGAGCTTTACTCCAGCACATGCCGAAATACGACGGGCATAACATGGCGTTGCAGGATTGGGCTGAGAGGGTCCGGAGTATTCTGCGGATGTGTAATCTGGCTCCTGCAGTACGAGCAGAACTGGCATTAAATGCACTAGAGGGCGATGCTAGGCGGATGGTGATGGTACGACCTGAGGCTGAGAGGAGTACGTTAGAGAAAATTTTGGTACTGTTAGAGGGGAGTTTGGGAGGCCGGGCCCGTGTGACCCAGCTTCGATCTTTTTTTTTTAATTGCCCTCAAAAGGAAAGTGAGTCTCTGATGCAGTACTCTAATACGCTACAGGAGACATTGAACGAAGTGCAGCGACTAGACCCTGGGGCCATGGGAGCGTTCCGGGAGGTAGACCGCTTGCTCCGGGACCAATTCATCACAGGACTAGCCAATAGGCCCCTTCGGGATAAACTGTGGAAGTGGCCCGGGCTACCCCAGAAATATCTTTTTGGCAGATTTACCAGGCCGCGGTGGAAAGGGAGGCGGAGTCCACCCTGGTAGTTCAAGGGGCTGTGGACAGTACACGGATGGAAAAAAGCCGAATGCCAGTGTCAGGAGCGGAGGGACTGGTAGACGTTGTGCAAGCTCTGCGTGCCGAGTTGAAGGAGCTAAAGCTGGAAGTGTCTAAGATCAGAGCTGGGTTGTCTCCTACTCCCCTGGAGAGGCCACCAGCCACACCCTCTGGGATGGTGGTTCCACCGACAGCCAGACCACCCTCTTTGAATAACTCGAGCCCCCGTCCACGAAGAGTAGTTACCTGCTGGAGGTGCGGGCGCCAGGGACACATCTCACGATACTGCCGGATGTCCACAGTCCCCGAGACTCCTTCGCCGATGTTAAACTCCCAGCCGCTGCCTTGAGGGGGCAAATCGCAGTGGCCCACCCCCCACAAAGCCCTTAACGGGAAGGCAAGATTTGTTCGCATGCAGTCCAGTTTTAGAAGCAGAATTTGAAGGGCGGAAGATGAGTTGTTTGGTTGACACGGGATCTGAATGTACCATTATGGCTCTAGAAGTGTTCGAGGAATACTTCAGTCAACTAGTGGTCCCCGAAGATGGCCGAATGATAAGACTTACCGCCGCTAACAATGGCCAGCTGACGGTGAAAGGGATCGTGTGGATGAGGCTGAAAATGTTTGGTCAAGAGCTGGGTCAGAAAGGGGTAGTGCTGGTGGACCACCCCCCTAGAAGAGGGATGGAGGTGACACTTGGAATGAACATTCTGCGAGATCTAAGTCATCAGATGTATGCCCGCGAGGGACCCCGCTACTGGACTCATGTTACAAGTCACCGACCAACTCAGAGAATGTTACACCGCCTAGTGTTGAACTGTGACCTGCTGAAAAGTGCAGTCCCTGGGGGCCGGGTGGGCCTAATCCGAGTGCAATCACGGACCACAATTTCACTGGCACCCCGACAGGAGGAACTCTTAATGTTGCCAGTGGGGGCGGCGCAGAGGCTGAATGGACTTAAGGTATTACTTGAGACAGCCCCAGAGAAGTCCTCTCTTGCCAAGGTGCATGTGGCCCGGTCTTTGGCGATTGTGAAGAATGGACGGGTGCCAGTCAGATGCATTAACGTATTGGAGGAGGCTGTTACCATTCCTGCTGGGACCATCCTGGCTGAACTATTCGTGCCAGAGGGGAAGATGCCTGATAAGGCAGTGTTTGAATTGCGGCCAGACCCACAGTCATCCTGGACATATGCGGTCGAAGTGGGGGGGGCTGAATCTCCTACTGAAGACTGGAATGGTCGTGTGATCATGGATCAGATGGGAGTGGATCTGGAGGAACTGACTTCCGTGCAACTAGAGCAGTTGGAGAGGGTCGTGTGGGAACATGAAGAGGCCTTCTCGAGACATAGAGAAGACTTCGGGTGCTCTCCGATGATTGAGCATGAGATTCCCACGGGGGACACCCCTCCTATTAGAGAACGTTATCGTCAGATTCCCCCGACACTTTATCAAGAGGTGAAGGGCATGGTGGCCAGTATGCTGGACAATCAAGTGATACGAGAGAGCCAAAGTCCCTGGGCTGCCCCCGTGGTCCTGGTGCGAAAGAAGGATGGGACCCTCCGATTTTGTGTGGATTATCGGAAATTAAATGCGCACACGGTGCGAGACGCATACCCGTTGCCTCGGATTGAGGAGTCCCTGTCTGCATTAGGACGGGCCAAATACTTCTCAACGTTGGACTTGGCGAGCGGATATTGGCAGGTACCAATGGCTGAGAAAGATCGGGCAAAGACAGCATTTATTCTGCCAATGGGGCTCTACTGTCGGGGTCGTTGCGACAATACACTCCTTCACCAGTCACTCCAAATTAGACTATGAACATATGGTACCAGATAAGAGTAAATCAGACGGAGAATCTGGTTCAAACTTATAATATGTTCGTTGCTTTATTAAGCAATGGCAATGGTCACAGCAACTAACTTTATTTCCGGGTACACAGCATTTTATACTCTAGGGAATAGGTGTGAATTGGCCAGGACAAGGTGGGATTAAATGGGGGTTAGGTGGAGTTAGGCTAATATATCAATCCCTGTTAGTAATAATTAGTCCTTTGTCTTCTCTGTTGAGTCCATCCTTCTTGACATGGTGCCATCTCTGGGCTCCTGGCATGTAGAACATCTCAGGTTTCTCCTGATACTCCTTGACACAGGCGTCCAAGGACAGCTTATCGTCTCAGTTCTCATCCATCTCAACACAACAGTATCTTCTTTTCAGCAAACAGATATATCTATTGGGTACTAGGTTAAGAGAAAAACTTATTGTTTCTCACCTAGAACATTAATAAAAATATATAATATAAAAATATATAAAGAAAATATAAGTCAGTGGAAAAGAGTCCCCAACACTACGAATTCAATCGGATGCCGTTCGGACTCAGTAATGCCCCGGGGACCTTTCAACGCCTTATGGAGCACTGCTTAGGCGACATGAATTTCGAATCGGTACTGATATATTTAGATGACATCGTGGTGTTCGGGACATCATTTGAAGATCATCTTGAGAAGTTACGCCAAGTGCTCCAACGGCTGAGCCGCCATGGATTGAAAATAAAACCGAAGAAATGTCAACTGTTCAAGAGTCGCATAGAGTATCTAGGCCATATGGTGACTCCCGACGGGGTGTTACCCTCAGCCAGTAAGATCTTAGCTGTACAGGAGTGGCCACCTCCCCAGACCCTGCGGGAGGTTCGGGCTTTCTTGGGATTGGCGGGGTACTATCGACGATTTGTGCCCAGGTTTTCACAAGTAGTGGGTCCTCTGAATGAACTTTTAAGAGGGACGGCGCTGGGTCCTCGCAACCGCCCTATTCAATGGGGGCCTCAGCAGCAAAAGGCTTTTGACGAGGTGAAAACTGCCCTAACGAGTGCCCCGTTGTTGGCATATGCCCGGTTTGATACCCCTTTCCTGTTGTACACTGACGGTAGTCTTCACGGGTTGGGTGCGGTACTGGCCCAAATTCAGGATGGCCGGGAGTGGGTCATCGCCTATGGCAGCAGGTCTTTAAGGGACACTGAGCGCAATCCGGCTAACTATAGTCCGTTTCGCCTAGAGCTGCTTGCCCTGGTGTGGGCAATGACGGAGCGCTTTGCTGAGTATCTAACAGGAGCTGAGGTACTGGTCATGACCGATAATAACCCTCTTGCTCACTTAGAGAATGCGAAACTGGGAGCGTTAGAGCAGCGGTGGGTCGCCCGCCTTGCTAAGTTTAATTATCAGATTAAGTTTCGCTCTGGGCGAGAAAACGGAAATGCGGATGCACTGTCAAGGGTACCCCTTGGGTTTGGGGGAGAAAGCATTGATGACCAGCTCGAGGACACAGAGACCCCTGACATGGGGAAGATGCCTATCTTCCGCAGTGTGGTACACTCCATGGTACCCTGGTGTCACGTGACTGTGACATCACCACAGGTCCTTGACTGCAGTAGTAGAAGAGCTCTGCAGACACTCGGAGCCTGCGGCAGCCACCGGAAGCTTGGAAGAAGACGGCAGGAGACGGCGGGGGGCTCAGGGAGAGGTGAGCATTAACTTTTTTTTTTTTTTTTTAACCCCTGCCTTCCTGTTTGGAGACCTTTTACTGTACTGAGCATGCTCAGTACAGTAAATGTCTCCTCCAGCCTCACAGCCTCCCCATCCTCACTGCCTCCTCCAGCCTCAGTCTCCTCCAGCCTCACAGTCTCCTCCAGCCTCACAGCCTCCCCATCCTCACAGCCTCCTACAGCCTCCTCCATCCTCACAGCCTCCACATCCTCACAGCCTCCTACAGCCTCACACCCTCCTCCAGCCTCACAGCCTCCCCATCCTCACAGCCTCCTCCAGCCTCACAGCCTCCTCCAGCCTCACAGCCTCCCCATCCTCACAGCCTCCTCCAGCCTCACACCCTCCTCCAGCCTCACATCCTCCTCCAGCCTCACAGCCTCCCCATCCTCACAGCCTCCTCCAGCCTCACAGTCTCCTCCAGCCTCACATCCTCCTCCAGCCTCACAGCCTCCCCATCCTCACAGCCTCCTCCAGCCTCACAGCCTCCCCATCCTCACAGCCTCCTCCAGCCTCACAGCCTCCTCCAGCCTCACAGCCTCCCCATCCTCACAGCCTCCTACAGCCTCACAGCCTCCTCCAGCCTCACAGCCTCCCCATCCTCACAGCCTCCTCCACCCTCACATCCTCCTCCAGCCTCACAGCCTCCTCCAGCCTCACAGCCTCCTCCTGCCTCACAGCCTCCCCATCCTTACAGCCTCCTCCAGCCTCACAGCCTCCCCATCCTCACAGCCTCCTCCAGCCTCACAGCCTCCTCCAGCCTCACAGCCTCCCCATCCTAACAGCCTCCTCCAGCCTCACAGCCTCCTCCAGCCTCACAGCCTCCTCCAGCCTTACAGCCTCCCCATCCTCACAGCCTCCTCCAGCCTCACAGCCTCCTCCAGCCTCACAGCCTCCTCCAGCCTCACTGCCTCCTCCAGCCTCACAGCCTCCCCATCCTCACAGCCTCCTCCAGCCTCACAGCCTCCTCCAGCCTCACAGCCTCCCCATCCTCACAGCCTCCTCCAGCCTCACAGCCTCCTCCAGCCTCACAGCCTCCTCCAGCCTCACAGCCTCCTCCAGCCTCACAGCCTCCCCATCCTCACTGCCTCCTCCAGCCTCACAGTCTCCTCCAGCCTCACATCCTCCTCCAGCCTCATAGCCTCCCCATCCTCACAGCCTCCTCCAGCCTCACAGCCTCCTCCAGCCTCACAGCCTCCCCATCCTCACAGCCTCCTCCAGCCTCACAGCCTCCCCATCCTCACAGCCTCCTACAGCCTCACAGCCTCCTCCAGCCTCACAGCCTCCCCATCCTCACAGCCTCCTCCAGCCTCACATCCTCCTCCAGCCTCACACCCTCCTCCAGCCTCACACCCTCCTCCAGCCTCACAGCCTCCCCATCCTCACAGCCTCCTCCAGCCTCACAGCCTCCTCCAGCCTCTCACCCTCCTCCATCCTCAGCCACACTACCTGACACCGCTGCCATCCTGCCAACCGTCGGCCCCGCACCATCGCCACCGCCCTCGCGCCCTCCGCGAGGTCCATGCTGCCCGGATGCCGCCGGAGCCTTCCGCCGCTCGCCACTCTCTCACCGCTGGGCTCTCAATGTCGCCATGCTGGTGGAGTAGCGGTCTACGGGCTGTGGCCGGGTGCCGGGAGCCAGGGACGTCGTCCTGTGGCTGGCAACAGCCAATGGGAGTGAGCGGACTGTCTCAGCCTGCAAAGCCTGACATGCCCCGCTCACTCCCATTGCCTGCCCCTGCAAGCGGATTGGGCGCTGTGTTGTTGACTTGGCGTCCTAGACCAATCGGATGACCGTCCTGTCTTTACCACACACCGCCCAATCCGCTCCTTCTGCTCAGGTCACATGTGTGACCTGAGGGCAAGAACTGATCCCTCTCTGCATCACCCAAGCCGCCGCAGAGGACAATGCCGTGTGACTGGGGCTGCGATCAGCCCCAGCACGCAGCCACGTCCTGCCGCCGAGCGGTGATGTCACCCCTCCAGCCGCATCTCTCCTCACCCCTCCAGCCAGACCTCTCCTCACCCCTCCATCTGGACCTCTCCTCACCACTCCAGCCTCTGCTCTCCTCACCCCTCCAGCCTCTGCTCCCTTCACTCCTCCAGCCTCCCGCCACATCATACTCTGCTATCCACAGAGCCCCCTCTATACTCTCCTACCCACACAGCCGCTTGTATACTCTGCTACCCACAGAGCTGCCTCTATACTCTGCTACCCACAGAGCCGCCTCTATACTCTGCTACCCACAGAGCCGCCTGTATACTCTCCTACCCACAGACCCGCCTGTATTCTCTGCTACCCACAGAGCCGTTTCTATATTCTGCTACCCACACAGCCGCCTGTATACTCTGCTACCCACAGAGCCGCCTGTATACTTTTCTACCCAGAGAGCCGCCTGTATAATCTGCTACCCTCAGAGCAGTCTGTATACTCTGCTACCCACAGACCCGCCTGTATAGTCTGCTACCCACAGAGCCCCATATATATTCTGCTAGCCACTCACCCGCCTGTATACACACAATTCATTTCACCGCGCTCCCGATGCAATTGCATCGGGCCTTTTTACTAGTATATATATAATATGAGGGTGACCTTCGGGTCACTTGATTGGGAAATCTGAGGTGTCTGCCAGTTGCACAATTTTGCTTCCTTTCCTCAGCACCTATAATGATATATGGCTATTCTACAAGCCAGCTGTCAAACTGACATCAGTAATGGAGAACATGTTAAACACCAGCACCCTGCATTTAATTGTGCTCCTGAGTACAATTGAAGCCATGACTGCTAGTAGCTGGATGTTAGCTTGACATCAGCATCATGATCAGGTTAGCTAATCATGCTGTGGACCACACTTCTGCTCCATAGAGAAGGCCATTTCAGGCAACGTAAAGGCTCCTGTAGGAGCTGTAGAAGCAGGAGTTTATTGGCAGGGGACATTTGTGAGGGTTATGCAAGAGAAATATGTGAGGAGACAGAATGGAGAGAATGAATTGTTTGAGAAGACATTATGGAAAAGAGGAAATGTGCGAGTAGACAGTATCAGAGAAACAAATGTGTGAGAAGAAAAAATTAAGAACAGAGAGGTGGAAGTTTAAGGTGACAGTGTGTGGTGAGAAAAATATGTGGGGCAAAATAGAAAGGGGACAGTATTGGAGGAGAAGAGTGTGAGGGGACAGTCTGGAGGACAAAGGTTTGAAGGGACTGCAGTGTTAGGGGATTTTGTGGGGGGGGGGAGATAAGAGGAGACAATACGAGGGGGTACAGTAACAAGGGTAGTAGTAAGAGAAGACAGTATGGGGGAAAAAAGTGTGAGTGAGCTTAGTATAAAGGCTGTTCAGTTTGGAGGCAATATTGAGAGAGGGAATCATGAGGGGACAGTGTAAGGGAACAGTATGGAAGGGACTGGAGGGGACTGTATGTGGTTGGCTGTGAGGAGGGAGCACAGAATAGAAATTGCAATATAGGGTTTGACAGTGTTAAAATGGGGCACAGTATGAAAAGGAGAGAAGAGTGTTAAGTAGGTACGTAGGGGAAAATCAATCAGGGGCACAGAATAGTGCAGATCGCTGTTGGGATCGCTGGTGCGTCGCCAAGTGTGATGGGACCTTAAGTGGGAGCTGTTTGCCTGGTTTTCTCTCACCATTCAGTTGAAGCCTGGTTTGGCACAAGGAGGGGTAGGACTTAACTGATAAGAACCATCCATATGTACTGTTGGTATACTGTGATGTGGTTGGATGCCTTTTGCCATCTTTGATAAAAAAATGCTAAGTACTTTACATTTTTAATATTTCCAGCAGTAGTGGAGTTCATGTATTTAATAATCGCAGTGTGCTGCTGCATAATTTTTGCATTAGTTCCATGATATTGGGTCCTCTCAAAATTACAGTTGAAGTGTTCAATCTCAAAAGGAACATCTTTACACTCCTGGCCACCACTTGAACATTTGTAACAGGTCCCTTATCTCCACTCTGTAAATTGTAAAAATCAAGTAAAATTGGGGAGCACTATTAAAGCAAAACTTTAAAGGATGAACTCCAAGTCCTCCAATACATTTCTTGCTATACAAAGGGGGAATGCACTACAAAAAAAATCCAACAACAGGCAATATTTCAACTCCTCACTGGAACATTGTCTGACTGAAAATGGCTCTAAGAAGGAATTTAAAAGTTGACACCCAACATTGGGTGTTTAAATTTGCACTTTTTCTGGATCGCTTGTTACATTTGGATCTTACATATAGTTGCTAATATTGGTTTCTTTCTATGTGGTAGTTGCTGCCATACATAGATATCATTATTATATATATATATATATATATATATATATATATATATATATATATACAGTATATATATATATGAGAAAAATGTAGTAATACTGTAAGGTTAAGTAACACCATGTCGGGACTGTGTCCACATCCACCCTTGACAACCAGTCTTGGAATCTGTGAAACCTCTTATCACAATGACTCTCACATTCCCCAGTGACTAACATTCAAAGATAAAACCTTGATAAGGGCTGTTAAGTGATAATGAGCGAGTGTAATTGCTACTATTCGCTACTCGCATTGATAGTACAGTATTCGCTATACTCGTTACTTGGCGAGTATCGCTGGTGCTCGTGAGTGGTGTGTAGAGCGTGAATGATATGACACAAATTATCAGCTTCCTTCAGTACACGAAGGGAGTCAGCACCCCATTGAGATCAGATTGAATGTTAGGGTCTCTCTGGGGGGGAGGGGCATAGCAAGGTGTTGTATGCAGTGAAAACTAAAAAAAAACCACCCTCCCGCCTTGCCTTGGAATTGATCATTTTATGGCTGGATGTGTGTGGGTGGAGCCTATCACTAATTAACTAACATTAGACTCACTATACGGATGAGTACACAAGTATTACAAAGTACTTGTTACGAGTATAGCGATTATGAATATTTCGCTACTCGCTCATCACTACTGTTGAGGAAAAACGTCAGTTGAATGAATGTTTATGGGTTTTTCAATAAACAGAATTATTTGCCTGAGATCTATGGAATTTTTTCATTAGTGTGCTAGGGCCATCTAAAATATTGAACTATTTTTTCTCTTGTGCACCCCCTCTATTACTTAGCAGTACTAGCAAGAATAACCTACTATATTGAATGTTAAATAACATCATATAGAATTTTAGTAGTTTTGCTTTACATAAGAAGCTCATTCCCAGTTATTGATCTGTGTAAACCTCCAGTCATTCAACCTGGAAAATAAGCAAAACACTTCTCCATTCGCTGATCAAATGTTTTAAGCCAGTTAAAAATCATGGTTTCATAAGCAGAAACTCTATATCGACACAGTTCTTGTGTAAAACAACATGATGTTGGGTGGGTATTGAATGAGTAATAAAAATCACTCTCCCCCATACAGTTTTTGTCTGCCCGTATAAATGGACCAGTATATGATTATCAATTGTTTTAGGTATAGTTAATGAGTGATCGTTATTCGGATGAAATGAGTCAGTAAAAATGGATTTTGTCATTGCCACATTCTTATATTAATTGGTCTGGTGCTACTGTATAACTAAGGCCGGGTTCACACCATAGTCTGATCAGGTCCAGTGGCTGTCTGGTGTAAACCTGACAGCTCCGGACCCGATTTTGACATAATGCAGCCCTATGGGGCCGGATGGAACCGGATTGCAGCTATGTGCCATCCGGTTTCCATCTGTACGGGAGAATCCGGGTGCTTGCAACGTTTTTGCGTCCAGGGCGAAAATCTACCCAAATTGGATCCTCCCGTATTCTGGGAAATTCGGCACTCCCTAACATGGGAGTCTATGGTGTTGGATCGCCCCGAAATCTGGCAAGCGCTGCTAAACTTCAGCACCACCAACTGTCCCTGCAGAGATTTCAGGACCACGGCTACAGACCAGAGGGTATATTTGCGCTCCAGTTCAGTTCTGTTTCTAGATCGGGTCGGGGGCTGTCCGGACAGCCCCAAGACCTGATCAGGCCGTGGTGTGAAGCCGGCCTAAGCTGTATTTCATGCAAAGTTGCAGTCCTTCATTAGCTAGTTGTAGGGGCAATCATTTCATTTTTGCAACTTGTGCAGCCACACACGAACTTGCAAGGTAGGGGGGGCCCATTTCCACCTCCAAAACAGGTGAAATTGTGCATTATTAGGGGCTATTGGACTGCATTGGCTACTATATTGTTCTCGCACAGGGGCTATTTGATGTCTGTGTCTGCCAATGGCTAGTTGGACTAGCTAGTGACATTAGAAAGCAGAGAAGAGGTTTCCCCAAAGTGCCAACTTGCTATCTGATCAGCAAATAAAAATGCACATCCTGCACATTGACAAAGCCATGTTTAAAGGGATGAAAAGTTCCTGTAAAAAGATTAATTACAATGGTCAATCCCATGTATCACATAATATGGGGAATTTACCTCCAAATCAATATTATTCTCATTTGTTTGTTTCCCATATCCCAAATCATTACATTTGATGCAATAGTTGGGTTTCACATATGAAGTTTTGTGCCTGAGATACATTTACTGCTTTAGAAAATAGTTCATCTTAAAACACCATTTTTTCCAGCCTCTGCAATCAAAGCAGCAACGTTTCCCTACATGGTTTGTTGAGCAACAATCATCCACAACTCACATTGAACTTCTGCTGAAACTGACATTTTATTTACACTCTGCTTACAGTATATAACAACAAAATGAGCAAACATTGTTTTTTTCCTGAGTCGAAGAAGGTCTATACGTCTTTTTAAGCAGTGCCCTTGGCTGCAATTGCAAAGTATTTTGATTTAGTTAGAATTTTTCCACTAGACTTTGAACTCCAGAGGATTATAAAATGCAGTGTTAAGAAAGCCTCTTTTATACTTTCTTTTCTATTCAAGCAAACAATAAATGAATGCATTATTTATCATTCATCAATAACAAAACATTGCATTTTCCAAATTGCCATAAATGATGTATGTTAGAATGAATAAGGGAAAAATGAAATTGTCATTTTCCATGAAGTTGTGTAAAGTTGAGCATTCTATTCTGGGACAAATAATTACATCAAAAGCAAAACATGACCAGATGTTCATTTTGAAAAGTGAAAAATCAGTGCACTTTATTTTCACCAGATATAGGGGAAGTATACACATACACAGGGTGGATACTGGTACTGATTAAGACAGGATGGCTTGTGCGTAGGTTCAGGATCTGGTTCAGGTGCATGCAAAGTGGCTGGTACAGACAGAACCAATTCTGGTTTGGGTTTAGGTGCAGAAAAGATGGCTGGTACAGTTGGAGAAGTCATAAGAAAATGTAGAGACGATCCAGTGGCATGCTTCATATTCCTTTTATTATGAAATTATAAAACCATCACAGCGCACAGGGGGTGCCGCTGGATGCGTTTCAGAGGAAACAGCCTCCTTAATCATCAGACAACCTCGTGAGTATATTGGCTGCAGGTCTCCCCTTCCCCCTTCCTGCAATTAGTAACAGTTGGAGAAGGTTCTTGTTCAGGTGCAGACAGGACAGCTGGAACTGACAAGATAGGATCAAGAAGGTTCAGAGTCATAGGACAGGTTCAGGTTCAGCAGGACAAGTTAAGGTTCAGGCAGGACAGGTGTTCGGGTTCTGGCAGGACAGGTTCTGGTTAAGACAGGACAGGTTTGAGTTAAGGCAGGACAGGTTCTTGTTCAGGCTTGGTTGGGGTCCTCACAGTGGACTAGCTGGTTCAGGAACTAAAGTTGCTCAGGGTCCTCCATACAGGGGAGGTTGCCTTATATAGCTAATGCCTCCCAACCATAGACTGTGAACTCTTCTGTAATTCATGCACTGCCCTTTAAAAAGCAGAGAATGTGCAGACCTGCACCCTAAGCATGTGGCCAGAAGACCTACCTGAAATGTGCACGCCCTAGGAGCCACAGCAGACACCGGGGCAGGAGATGCAGCTGGGTGGCTGTGAGTAAATTGGCATCTCTGTCAGTTGGAGGACGCTAAGCCTGGCAGTGATAGTGATGTTACACTGTTAATGGTTTACCCCACTTTTCCCAAAGGAAACACAATTACATCTTTCTAAATGAATGAGGAAGTATATAGGGGAGTGAGGTGATTTAGTAGCTATCTATATCAACATTTTTCTTAGTGTATGGGCACCTTATCTCTTTTTACAATTAAATATTATTATTTACTATTTTTTGACCTCACTATATCTAAAGCCCAACATGAGAGTAAAAGGTGTTTTCCCACAAAGTTCCCTTTAAAGTTGAATTTAATCAATAGAGCTTGGAATCTTCTGTGACATATGAAGAAACCCAGTTCACTGAGATGGTCTTCCTAGATTCTGGTTTAACTAGAAACTTCATTCAACAGCCCATGGTGGATCGGTATCAGATACCAGTCCGAAGTCTCCAATATGCATTGATGGTCTCGTCGGTCAATGGAAGAGTTCTATCCAAAGTTGTTCTTTTCACAACTAAGCAGGTGGAACTGAGGATAAGATTTCTGCTTACGGAGAGGATTGCCTTTTATGTGTTACTAAGGCTATCACATTCTCTTCTCCTGGGCCTGCCAGGGTTGAGCTTGTTCTAGACTGGAGATCTGGTGAGTTGCTCCATTTGGGACAGCCTGCCATGAAAATTGTATTGTTGCTATTTGTCCAGTCCAAATTTACACTAATAGATTTCAAAAACTAGTAAATTGAGAAAGTTTTGTAATCGTTAAGATGTACTCCCTAGTCCAAGAAGGTTTCGATGAAAGCATAGATCACACTAGAATAATAAATCTAATTTTTAATTAAGCGGGTTTAGCATGTTATGTTTACCTAATCTGTGGTGTTATGTTGTGAATCTGTAAAGTAAACCTGTTGCAGTGGTTAAATCGTTATAGCAAGGGTTAATGCATGTACCAATAAATTGTATTTTATGCATCTGCTGTATTAGCTATATACCGTATATACTCGAGTATAAGCCGACCCGAGTATAAGCCGAGGCCCCTAATTTTACCATTCAAAACAAGGGAAACTTATTGACTTGAGTATAAGCCTAGGGGGAAAATGAAGCAGACGATATACAGCCCCCATCACTGGTATATAGGACCTCCATCACTGGTATACAGTTCCCCCCCCATCAGAGGTTAGAGCCCCCATCAGTGGAATACAGCCCCCCATCAGTGGTATATACAGGCCCCCCCTCAGTGGTATATACAGGCTCCCCATCAGTGATATATACAGGCCCCCCATCAGAGGTTACAGCCCCCATCAGTGGTATATGCAGCCCCCCATCAGTGGTATACAGCCCCCCATCAGTGGTATATACAGCCTCCAATCAGTGGTATATACAGCCCCCCATCAGTGGTATATACAGCCCCACATCAGTGGTATATACAGGCCCCACATCAGTGGTATATACAGGCCCCACATCAGTGGTATATACAGGCCCCCCATCAGTGGTATATACAGGCCCCCCATCAGTGGTATATACAGGCCTCTCATCAGTGGTTACAGCCCCTATCAGTGGTATATACAGGCCCCACCATCAGTGGTATATATAGGCCCCCCTCAGTGGTTACAGCCCCCATCAGTGGTATATAAAGCCCCCCATCAGTGGTATATACAGGCCCCCCTCAGTGGTATACAGGCCCACCCCCCATCAGTGGTATACAGGCCCACCCCATCAGTGGTATACACGCCCACCCCATCAGTGGTATATAGGCGCCCCCCCATCAGTGGTATACAGGCGCCCGCCCATCAGTGGTATACAGGCGCCATACCCCATCAGTGGTATACAGGCTCCCCCCTGCTGCCGCAAACCTGTAAAATAATACATCATTTACACTTATCCCTGTCACCGCTCTGACACCGCGCTCCTCCGGTCTTCATGCTTCTTCCTGCTTGTACCCGGCGGGCGCAGCAGTGATGACGTCATTGCTTGTGCGCCGGTCACAAGCCGGAAGAAGCATGAAGACTGGAGGAGCGTGGCATCAGAGCTGTGACAGCGACAGGGATAAGTATAAATGATGTATTATTTTACAGGTGTGCGGCAGCAAGGGGGGGCCTGTATACCACTGATGGGGGGCCGGGCGGCCTGTTTACCACTGCGGGGGGGCGGGGGGCCTGTATACCGATGGGGGGCGGGTGGCCTGTATACCACTGCAGGGGGGGGGCGGGGGCCTGTGTACCACTTACATGGTGCAATATAGTATGCACCGCTCCCCCTACCACTGATGGACAGGGGGATGCAGTGCATATTGCATTGCACTAATGAGCGGCCCCACGTGACCGGCCGCTCATACTACAGCCTCCCCCTGCCTCCTCCAGCCCCCGGACACCGCCCCCCAACTGAGCCAGTACCACTGACTCGAGTATAAGCCGAGAGGGGCACTTTTCAGCACACTTTGTGTGATGAAAAACTCGGCTTATACTCGAGAATATACGGTAATTGAAACCTGCATACTTCTCTTTACATACCTGATGAAGAGAGCGGTCCACTCAGGAAACACGTTGTATGTACCGTAGTATTTAATAAATTTATTTTATTTTATTTCACCTTCTTCTTGTCAGTGTAGCGCCTCATCAAGTCATCCATTTATATAGTTATAATAATATTAATATTATTCCAAGACCTATTGATTAAAATTATCTTTAAAATTAACTTTATGGGAAAATTCCTTTTAGGGTAGTCCAGCCAACACTTACTATATTATACTTTAAAAAATTAGTGTTTGGGGGTCATCATTCTAAAATCTTGACAACAAGAGCACATTCCAGCCTCGGGTAGGTACAATACATAATAAGAATATTTTTTCACTTATATAGCATAATCAATTTCACAGCGCTTTGCAACAATTTCTCAATCTAAATTTCCTACAAGTATGTCTTTTTAGTGTGGGAGGAAACTGAGGTGCCTAGAGGAAACCAACACAATCATTTGGATATTGTACAAACTCTTTGCAGATGTTGTCCTTGCTGGGATTTCAATCCAGGACCCCAGAACTGCAAGGCTGCAGTGCTAATCACTAAGCCACACCAGGTAAGGTACAGCGACTTCGTGACTGGATCTTGTGAATCACATTACAGATCAAGTGTACATCAGAGTTAAATTATTAGTTCATAACAACTAAATGAAGTCTGGTTGTGGCACAAAGCAACTGTCACGCGCTTAGATGGCGCTGATATTGCTGGATGATGCTGTGTATGTGTTTGTCTTTAAGAGCTGCATGGTTGATAATTGTGAAGGTCCTGACCTCCTGTGTGCTCCAGAACTGCATTCACTATGAGGTTCAACTGCTGGTTGAGGGGTTAATGTGTGACTCACCTGAACTCCCCTCCCCCTAGCCTTTAAGTAGCCTCTCCTTCCACCAGGTGGTCCTGCTGATAGAGTTTCACTCCATGCCTGGAAGCCGTTCTGTGCTGACCTGTGTGTTTGTGTTACTGAAGTCAATTCCTTTGGAGTTGCTGTATCCCAGTTCTGTGGAGGGAGGTGACGGGGGAATAGTGCAGGGCTGTTGGAGGAAGTTAGGGAGAGGCTGGAGGCCCGAACCTTCTCACCATCAGAGATACCTTCGGGATCAGGGCCATTCAGGGTTCCTAGACTAGAGTCAGACAAGTCTTCCCTGGTTGCCCTGCCCATACCTGCCATTCCCTCATCAGCATTCTCACTACACCGTGACAGCAACATTATATGCCATCCACTATATAATTTAGTTATTATTAAACAGTACAACATTAAGATTATATGGGGCAAAGGCTAATGAAAACAGAAAGTAAAACTCAAGAAATCATCCCAAAATAACCAAGATATTATGGTAGGTCCAAGATAACATAATTGATACATCAAGAACTTTCACTGTGGTGCAAGGTTAGAACTTTTCATCTACTTTTTGTGTAAACAAAACTCCTCATTAATTCCATATTGAAAACACTTGGAACAGAATTGTCCCGTCATTCAGGTGTCACTATATGAAAGTAATAAATCAACCAATCCATCAAAAAAAGAGAAAAAAAATCCTCATAAGCACCACCACTATCCAGACATCACAATGACCAAGTAGACCCGATCCAAACGACTCCCAGACCCAAGATGGGGTGCACACTAGTAAAAGTAGCAAATCAATGTATCAAAAATAGGAAGGAAGTAGTGGCACACATTGTTATAAAACTTTCACCTCTTTTATTCTATTAAAAATACCAGCAGGAGATTTTATAGATGCAGGAGGTTCTGGACTATAGCCATTTCACGTGTTCGCCACCTGCTAGCTGACTTCAGATCTCCTTTAATAGTGGATCTGGTCAAAGGTCACCTGTACTCACACAAATGTTTACATTTTAAATACAAATACATTAAAAAAAATAAATTACATTATAATTACCTGTACTCCAAATCGAAAATTATACAAATACAGACAAGTCGTTAAGTTCGTTAAAATCTAGGGGACCTTGTATATCCCATCTTAAAATCCATCAGGCAAATCCAGAAGTACTCTATGATGATCACCACCTTTTTCGGGTAAGTCTACCATTTCCAAACCTATAAATCTCAAAATATTTGCTTCGCCATTATGAACTTCTTTATGTATTTTATTAGTGTTTTGGTACTTATTCCAGTTTCAATAGATCCCAAGTGCTTTCTAAATCTCACAAATAACGGTCTTATTTTTTGCCTATATAATGAGATTTACAGGGGTACAGTATTGCATACACTACATAATTAGTTTGGCAAGAGATGAATTCTTGCACTTTGTGTATGTGTGCACTTAGGCATATAGGATCCTCCTTGAGATTGGAGTAGTAGAAAGAACAGTGTCCACAACAAATATTTCCATGGGGGATCAATTTGTCCAGCTAATTATGGGATTTGATTTTTAATCTATTTTGTATTGTGGAATCTTTTATATTTTCACATCTTTTATATGTTAATAATGGCTTCCTCAGAGCGATCTGTTGCAAATCTGACTCACTTTCAATGAGGTGCCAATTTGTATTAATTATATTGGGGATCACATCATCCATCAGACTGAATGGTGAAATGGCTGTAGTACAGAGCCTCCTGTGTCTGTAAAATCCCCTGCTGCAATTTTTACTGGAATAATTAAGTTGTAATTTCTACAAAGGTGAGTGCCACTATTTTCTTCTTATTTTGATACAATATTTCAATCAAAATATCTAAAAAATTACAGAAGAATATCTAGGATGTTAACAATAAGACAAACTAAATGGTGGAATTGAGGTTCTGTATTACTGTATCTGGATAATGTAACCTATTAGGAATGAAAAAATATTGCCTCTGTTTACAGAGCTAGATGGACAAATCTACATATTACTTAGGCATTACATACAGTTGTTTTAATGCCAATTTTGTAGAATAATATTCCTAATCCTAACAACTGGATTATCTTTCTGTACTCTTGGCAATGTCTCTATTTAGCAGATGCATTTTAAGTACAGATTATTCCTTAGCTGAAATTTAGTAAATTTATACTTAGAGAAAAGTATTCAGTAGCTTCAAAGTGATGGATGAAAAATGTCTGATCGGATTCCGCTGTCCCAATTCCCTGTTCTAACTCGCTTCTTCAAAGATTAAATGGAACGGCATGTGTTTTCAATTGCTACTCCATTAATAGTTTATGAGACTGATGGAAATAGCCACACTAGATTGGCTGTATTTGCCTTTCTGCTGTACTTGGCTTTTTATCACTTGCAATAAGCAATGAATGGTGCAAAAGTGTACAATATGGATGCCGTAAGAAACACTAGGGTTAGCCGTTATTTACATATTTTGTTTAAACTCTAGACAACTAGGTCGAGTAAGACGTATTTGTGATTTTTGATTTTGTCATGCACGCGGGTGAGGACTCACTGCGCCACAGGCTGGTCTTACCAGGGTGAGACTAAGTGCCTAACGAGCATTCACCAGAGTCTCCCATGGTGAAGTTGGACTTGGCTGGTGGTAGACACCAACAGGCTCTACTTCCCCCCCTCTTCCTCTCACTATTGGGGTCCCTCAGGGTTCAGTCCCTGGACCTCTTCTCTTCTCTCTCTACACAGCCCCAATTGGACACACCATCAGCAGATTTGGCTTCCAATACCATCTCTATGCTGATGACACACAATTATACACTTCAGCTCCTAACCTTACCCCTACGGTGTTAAGGAACACCAATGACTGTCTAGCTGCTGTTTCCAACATCATGTCGGCTCTCTATTTAAAACTCAACTTCTCCAAAACAGAACTTATTTTGCTCCCGCCCTCCACTAACCTCCCTAAATCTGATATCTCGCTCTCAGTGATAACTCCTAGGCAGCAGGCTCGCTGTCTGGGTGTCATGTTTGACACCGATCTCTCTTTCACCTCCTATATACAATCTCTCTTCCGTTCTTGTCGTTTACACCTGAAGAACATCTCAAGAGTCCGCCCCTTGCTGACCATGGAAACAACTAAAACCCTCACAGCGGCCCTAATCCACTCCCGCCTTGATTATTGCAATTCTTTATATCGGCCTTCCCCTCTCTAAACTTTCCCCTCTACAGTCCATCTTAATGCAGCAGCCAGGATCAAATACCTGGCTAATCGTTACTCAGATGCCTCCGCTCTGTGCCAGTCATTGCATTGGCTGCCTATACACTGCAGGATAAAATTTAAATTGCTTGCTCTCACCCACAAAACTCTTCACAATGCAGCTCCCCCCTACATCTCCACTCTCATCTCTATAACCCCACCCGTTCTCTACGTTCTATAAATGACCTTCGACTGACATCTGTACTAATCCGATCCTCCCACTCCCGGCTCCAAAACTTCTCCCGAGCCGCACCAAGAAATCAGGACCATCCACAACTTGCATGGCTTCAGACGCTCACTAAAAACACATCTTTTCAAGGTGGCCTATCATGCTCCCTAATAAAATTCCTTTGTACTGTACATAGGCCATTCACTATCTCTCTCAACATAACTCTTCTTCAAACTCCACCAAACCCAAAAGCTCTACACAGATTGACCATTCATGTAACTTTATTTCTATCCCCCATTTCCTCAAGATGCCTGGGCCATCAGAGTAATAAGCCCCTGTACCTTGTATAACCCCTATCTCGTTGTAGATTGTAAGCTCTTGAGCAGGGTCACCCTTATTTTTTGTTTTACCTATTGTATTGTATTTTTTACATTGATTCTATGCTTATTGTATTGTTTCCTATTATTGTACTGTATTATTTCTCTACTGGAACTACTATATTATATTGTGTATTTCCTTACTGTATTATACCGTGTATTTTCATCTATTATCCACTGTATTGTAAAGCGCTGCGGAATATGTTGGCGCTATATGAATAAAAATGTATTATTATTATTTATTATTATTATTTATATTATTATTATTATAACTGGGAACTACTCAACCTGAAAGCTTATTGGATTCCTATGATGGAAACCTAGTACCCCAAATGTCTCAATAAGAGAACAGACTTAATTTGACCTTATTGAATGTCCTGCATAAATTAAAACCTTAGAAAGTTTTTACATTTTTTTTTATTCATGTGGAGTTGTATTTGTCTTGCATTTAATAATATATAACATCAGATCATGTGACTAAGGGTGGGTCTGGTGGGTCTCCCTTCTGGAGATTTAAACCAGTGTTTTTCCATGAACTTTCGGTTAAGCTCAAAGCCTCAAAACGCGTAAGCCCCTATCATAGATCTTTCTTGTCTGATAGTAACATTCGATGTAACATATGTTTGTAAAATTGATGGAATAGAATTTTTTTTCCTTTTATGTGTGCTGGATTACTTTCAAGTTTCTTCATTTTCCTACTGTAGATTTCTTATCCAATGTGCCAAAGGGACAGGAAAGCTGTAGTTTTTAATTGTTTTTTTTCACTTTTCAAAGTCTCTGGACAGCAACAGCTGACTCCGGGGATAAATGACGCAGGTACATAGTTCAGGAAAACAAGCAGAACTGTATCAGGATTACAGGCAGAGTGAAGACAAGTACTCGTTCAGACAGGAAGGCATTTTCAGGAAGGATGGCCGGTTCAGATAGGATGACTGGTTTAAACAGAATGACTATTTCAGACAGGGCTTCGGTACACATCAGACCATGGGTTCAGGTACACAGGCTGGATAATGTTACTGGTATGGACATGTTCTGGTACAGACAGGCAGGACAGATTCAGGTATAAGATAGGTACAGGTTTAGGTGCAGGTCAGCAGGATTAAACCACAGAATAATTGTGTAATGGGTATGGTTGGTTTCCTGATGAAGGAGCAAAGATAACACTCTGAAACGCGTAGAATGAATAAAGCCACCATTGCATGATTCATCCCAGTGGTCCTTTTCATCATACGGTGGCATGGATTACTCACACAATTATCCTTTGGTTCGTTTGATCACCACGATGCATGTGAATTGTGGATCAAGCAGCAGCCTTTAAGTAACCTGTGCTTCTAAAGGCCCTGTTACATGGCATGACATCGTCAACGACATCGCTGATACGTCACAGGTTTGGAGGCGTACCAGCGATGTTGTTGCGACCTCGTTGCGTGTGACTCTGGAAAGTTGCAATGATAAATCGTTTGGTCGGAGCTGACAGGTTTACCAACATGCTGGTAAACCTGACGATCTCAACTCCAGCAAAATGCTGCATCGTTCTGTGTGGCACCGCGATGACGATGTCATGGATGAGTTTGCCCATCCACATCAATGAGCAGGGATCGCTCGTGGGGTTACGAATGATACCTGCTCACAACATCATTGATGAGTTGTCCACGATATCTAGACGTGTGAAATCTCACCAGTGATGTTGAAATGATGTCAAAAACGACAGCGCGCCCCCGAGATTGTTGCCAACATCGTTTCAACGTCGTACCTTAAGACATAGGCTGATATTACATGCAGCTTGTGTGCAATCACACTTTAAAAAGTGGGGAGTGCACACATGTAAGCAGGTTGCTGAAAGACCTGCACTACGTACACAGGCAATGGGAGCAGGAGCTTGCACACTAAGGGTGCGTGCACACGGTCCGGAGGAGCTGCGTGTTGGACGTAGCTCCTCTGGACCTGAGGGAAGCCTTGGGTGGACATAGGTAGACCGCAGCCGCCCTGTATTCACCATGTGCGGTGGGTGCAGGGCGGCTTCTTCCTACAGTCACCCGATGGGAGCCGCTTCCGACTCCGCAGCATGAAATTAACATACTGAGGATGAGCGGACTCCCGGCAACCAGCACCGCAGCTCCAAAGACGCTGCGGGTGGGTTACGCATAGTGAAGATGGGATTTCTTGAAATCCCATCCACTATGCTAGTACTGTACTACGCAGCATTTTGGACACAGCGGCAAGACGCTGCGTCCAAAACGCTGCGTACACTGATCGTGTGCACGCACCCTAAAGGAGAGCTAGCAGAATGAATGCGTTGGTATGTCAGCATCCCTGCTGGGAGGTGGGAGAAGAGCAATGCTGTGACACTTGCATTACAAATGTTATTGTTTAACTTGGCATTTTTAAATAGTGCAAATAAATTTGTTAAAATATAGCTGAAGATAGATGTTAGATTTGTTGGATTTCAGTTTAATTCACACATTGAATTTTCCTGACCTGCTTACAAGTATTATAATTGTCAATCAAACACTACATACAAGCAGAATGGCACTGGTGTGCTGAGCTCTCTTTTCTGTAAGTTTTAGACTTTGGGAATCATAAAGTTAAAAAGTAATAATAACAATAATAATAAAACTTTATTTGTATAGTGCCAACATATTCCGCAGCGCTTTACAGTACAATGGTTCATATAAGAAAAATATACAATACAGAATGGTAAGTAATACGGAACAGTAGTTACATATAATAAACATAGGATCAATGTAGGAAATACAATAAATAAGGCAACAAATAAAGGTGACCCTGCTCGAAGGAGCTTACAATCTACAACGGGATGGGGGTGACACAAAGTACAGGGACTTATAACAATGAATATCATCTTATGTCTAAATGACTGCTATTAGGGAGAATGATAGGCCGCCCTGAAAAGATGTGTTTATAGGGAGCGTCTGAAGCTATGCAAGTTGTGAATGGTCCTAATTTCTTGGGGTAGAGCATTCCAGAGGATTGGTGCAGCTCGAGAGAAGTCTTGGAGTCGGGAATGGGAGGTTCGGATTAATGCCGATGTTAGTCTAAGGTCGCTTCCGGAGCGAAGGGGACGGGTGGGGTGGTAGACAGAGATGAGGGTAAAGAGGTAAGGAGGTGCCGCACCATGAATAGCTTTGTGGGTGACAACAAGCAGTTTGAATATCCTATAGTGTATGGGCAGCCAGTGCAGTGACTGGCACAAAGTGGAAACATCTTAGTAATGGTTAGCTAGATAGGTGTTCCTGGCTTCTGCATTGAGGATAGAAAGGAGAGGGGAAAGCTTACTGCGGGGGAGGCCAGCTAATAAAAAATTACAGTGGTCAAGGCGGGAATGGATCAGGGCCACAGTGAGGGTTTTAGCTGTTTCCATTGTGAGGAAAGGGCGAATTCTGGAGATATTTTTCAGGTGCAAGCGACAAGAGCTGATGAGAGATTGTATATATGGGGTGAAGGAGAGAATAGCGTCAAACATAAAACCCAGACAGCGAACCTGCTTCCTGGGCGTTATCGTGGTGCCGCACACCAAGAGGGAAATGTCAAGTTTAGGGAGGTTGATAGAGGGCGGGATCAGAAGAAGTTCAGTTTTGGAAAGGTTAAGTTTCAGATAGAGAGCGGACATGATAGTGGAAACTGCGGTTAGACAGTCATTTGTGTTCTGTAATACAGCAGGGGTAAGGTCAGGGGATGAATTGTATAGTTGTGTGTCATCAGCATAAAGATGGTACTAAGTACCAAAGTAGCAGACATATATGATGGTAATTGGGCTGGTTATCCTCCCTATTATGTTTTTTACTTTTTTTTGCAGAATGCTTAACTTATGTGGAACACTGATACAAATTGTAGAGAAAAAATATTATTCCATCTTGCTGATGGCATGATGAACTCCCTTGGGTCATTTCACAGTGAAGCTATTATGAAGGAGGGAAATATACAGTCAGAAGGTGTAAGAGCATCATTGTTATAATAATAATAATTGTATTTATATAGCACCAAACATATTCAATATGACAATATGAGACAATGAAGAGTGCTGGGCATTTATGATACTGGCTGAGATATAATAATACATGTGTTGGGCAGGCAGTACTTATGACTACTTCAATAGCTACAAGTCATTCAGGACTGTTCAAAATGTACAGTGCCTTGAAAAAGTATTCCTACCCTGTGAGCTCTAGCTCAGTGAGATTGGATGGAGAGCATCTATGAATGGTAATTTTCAAGTCTTTCCACAGATTCTCAATGGGATTTAGGTCTAGACTGTGACTTGACCACACACTTGAATATGCTTTGATCTGAACTGTTCCATTATAGCTCTGACAGTATATTTATGGTTGCTGTCTTGCTGGAAGGTGAACCAATACCCCAGTCTCAAGTCTTCTTCTACTGATAACATGTTTTCTTCCATAATTGTCCTTTATTTAGCTACATCTATTTTCAGGGGCGGACCCAGACTGTAGTGGGCCCCGGTGCAAGATATTTTTCGGGGGCCCCCCTTCACCGCCGCCCACGCCGCCACCCCTCCCCCCCCCCCGCCTCACCCCCACACAAATATCATTTCCACCCAGGTACCTTATAGATGACCTTGTGTCTGATCGGGATCGTCTTTTTCTTTTCTTCATCTTGTCCTGACGCCATGATGACTTTTCACGTCTTTGCAGACTTCCATCTTCTCCACTTTTCTGCAGCACGTCCTGACACAGTGCCCTTAAAAATAAGAGTGCCATTATAATTCTGTCTAAATAAAAATATCTGCCCTACACTGCACTCCTGAACAAATAATCCCACTGTCCTCTCACACTGTGTCCTCTATACTGTACCTTCTCATCACACTCTCTCTCTTCAACATACTCTCTCATCCTTGCTGTGGCCTCACACTGTCACCCCATGCAGCCTCCTCTACCCCATGCAACCCCCCACACAAACACATACTACCCAGTCGTGTCTGCATCCATCCCACCCCCACGCCACCCAGTCTTTATTATGTTTGACCTCACATTTTTCTTATCCCGTATTCTCTCCAAACTACCTCCGTACTCATCACCCACTTGCTCCCCATACTATGTCTGCACACAAAATACCCCCTCACCACCATACTGAGTCCACACCCATCCCTCCTTTCTCCTCATACTGTGACCATACCCATTCCTCCTCATTCCCCATATTGTGTCTGCACCCACCTCCCCTCACTTCCTATACTTTTTCCGCACCTATTCCCCCTAACTACTCATATTGTCTGCACACATGCCCATACTGTGCACTCAGATTTAGCCTATGGCTCCCCATACTGTGTCTGCACCTATCACCCCCTTGCTCCCCATTCTCTGTTCTCAAATCCTGTCCTCCATTTGCTACACATGATATACTCCCCCTCCCTCCATTTGCAGACCATCGCTCTCCCCTCCCCCTGCTGACCATTACTCTCCTCTCCCCTCCTCTCTCTGCTGACCATCTCTCCTCTCCCCTCCTCCCTCTGCTGACCATCTCTCCTCTCCCCTCCTCCCTCTGCTGACCATCTCTCCTCTCCCCCTCCTCCCTCTGCTGACCATCTCTCCTCTCCCCCTCCTCCCTCTGCTGACCATCTCTCCTCTCCCCCTCCTCCCTCTGCTGACCATCTCTCCTCTCCCCCTCCTCCCTCTGCTGACCATCACACTCCTCTCCCCCCCCCCTGCTGACCATCACACTCCTCTCCCCCTCTGCTGACCATCACTCTCCTCCCTCTGCTGACCATTTCTCCTCTCCCCCCCCTGCTGACCATCACACTCCTCTCCCTCCCTCTGCTGACCATCACACTCCTCTCCCCCCCTCTGCTGACCATCACACTCCTCTCCCCCCCCTGCTGACCATCACACTCCTCTCCCCCCCCTGCTGACCATCACACTCCTCTCCCTCCCTCTGCTGACCATCACACTCCTCTCCCCCCCTCTGCTGACCATCACACTCCTCTCCCCCCCTGCTGACCATCACACTCCTCTCCCCCCTCTGCTGACCATCACTCTCCTCCCTCTGCTGACCATTTCTCCTCTCCCCCCCTGCTGACCATCACACTCCTCTCCCTCCCTCTGCTGACCATCACACTCCTCTCCCCCCTCTGCTGACCATCACACTCCTCTCCCCCCCTCTGACCATCACACTCCTCTCCCCCCTCTGCTGACCATCACTCTCCTCCCTCTGCTGACCATTTCTCCTCTACCCCCCCGCTGACCATCACACTTCTCTCCCTCTGTCTGCTGACCATCACACTCCTCTCCCCCCCTCTGCTGACCATCACACTCCTCTCCCCCCCCTCTGACCATCACACTCCTCTCCCCCCTCTGCTGACCATCACTCTCCTTCCTCTGCTGACCATTTCTCCTCTCCCCCCCTGCTGACCATCACACTCCTCTCCCTCCCTCTGCTGACCATCACACTCCTCTCCCCCCCCTCTGCTGACCATCACACTCCTCTCCCCCCCCCTGCTGACCATCACACTCCTCTCCCCCCCCTGCTGACCATCACTCTCCTCCCTCTGCTAACCATCTCTCCTCTCCCCTCCTCCCTCTGCCTCCATTTACTGACCAATGTCCCTCTCCCTCTCCCTCTCACTCTCCCTCTCTTACGCTGACATGAGGACTCCGACTCCATCTTCTGTGTCTTCAGCTCCATTAGAGCGGAGCACTTAAACAGCGCCTCTACAGCGCTGTGACGTCGGCAGCGTGATGAACCCTGGTGACGTCACCCTGACCCGGAAGTGTCCGGTCAGGGCTTCAATTGTACGAGTTAGATGCTCGTACAGCTGATCAGTGGGAGCCGGCGGGCGCAGCATTTTCTCTGAGCCGCTGTCAGTTTGACGGCGGCTCAGAGAGAGGATGTCCGACTCACACTGCCGACGGCGCCCACCTGCTGCACCTCCGGGCCCCCGCCAGGCCCCCTTCAGGTACGCTGCTGGGCTCTGCCCCCTGCCCTTGGGGCTCGGCCAGCAGCAGAGTGACAGAGGAGGAGTCCGGGCTGTCAGTGTCTCCGGGCCCCCCTCCTGGCCTCTGCAACCCGGGCCCCTCACTGGAGTCAGCCCTGTCAGGCACAGCACCCCACAGGGGAGTGAATGGCGGCCGCGGCGGCGCTGTAATCAGCGGAACAGACCCGCCGCTGGAGCCTTCAGGGGCCCCCTAGGTGGCCGGGGCCCTGGTGCAGCTGCACCAGTTGCACCACGGTAGTTCCGCCCCTGTCTATTTTCCCATGAACTCTGACCAGCTTCCCTGTCTCCACTGAAAAAATCATTCTCGCAGTATGATGTTCCCACCAGAATATTTCACAGCGTGGATAGTGTTTTCTGTGTGTTGTGCAGGGTTAGTTTTATGACACACATAGTATGTTGCATATAGTTTAAAAAGTTCTACTTTAGTCTCATCTGAGCAGATCACCTTCTCCCATGTGCCAGCTGTGTCCTCTATATGGCATTTTCCAAGCTGTAAATGGGACTTTTCTGAATTTCATAAGTGCCCATTCACATGATGCGTATTTTGCTGCATTTTTGGTATGTTTTTGTGCGTATACACAGCAGATCTGCACCAAATCTGTTGCTGCGTGTTTCCCCAACAAAGCCTTTGGGGTTTGCTAATTCCTGTCCGCATGGTCCCACTAAAATACACAGCAAATATGCTACATATTTTAGTGCAGAAAAATCTGCAGCATATCAATTCTGGCTGCAGGTTTTTCTGCACTAAGTACACCAATTCCCCGATCCGCGCCTCAGAAACAGTGCGGGAGCCCTATGTTAATGTGTGTAAATGTAATAAAAATGTATTGTGAGCTTGTATATAAATTGTGGGGTCCTAGTAAGGGGCTGCATTAATATTTAAAAACTACTACTTTATTATAAACAGTGAATAGGCCAAGCTTGTGCGCCTACGTCAATTGCATAGAAGAGTCAGAGAAGTCCCCGCTATGGCTGCAAAAGCCAACAGGACTTCAAACAGTGTTTATAATAAAGTAGAAGTTTTTAAACAATCATGCAGCACCTCATTAGGTCCCCACATATTACATACATGCTCCCAATAAATTTTAATGACAATTACACACATTAACATAGGGCATAAACCCTGTTTGTGAGGTGTCACTAGCATGAAATGACACATGCAGAACAAAATTCTGCATTTTCCCCACACCAGATATGCACCAAAGAACGCATCGTGCAAATGACATCTTTTCTGGCGCGTATTTTGTCTGAAGGTGCAGATTTTTGGAGAAAAAATCTGCGCCACTACTCTCCCGTGCAGAAGGGTACTTCTTATGCTTTCAAACATTGCTTTTTTGTTGCCACTTTTCCACAAAGGCAAGCTTTGTGGAGCATACAACTAATATGTGAAACAGGAAGAGGGAATAAATCGGCACATCCAGGTATAATAAAAAGTTCTATTCTATGACTAAAGATATGGAATATATTTCTCAAGGAACTTTTTATTATACCTGGATGTGTCGGTTAATTACCGTATATACTCGTGTATAAGCCGACCCGTGTATAAGCCGACCCCCTACTTTTGCCCCCAAAAACTGGGAAAACTTATTGACTCGCGTATAAGCCGAGGGTGGACTCCAGCACAGGTATACAGGCCCCCCCAGTGGTATACAGCAGGCCCCAGCAGTGGGGTATACAGCAGGCCCCAACAGTGGGGTATACAGCAGGCCCCAACAGTGGGGTATACAGCAGGCCCAAGCAGTGGGGTATACAGCAGGCCCCAGCAGTGGGGTATACAGCAGGCCCCAGCAGTGGGGTATACAGCAGGCCCCAGCAGTGGGGTATACAGCAGGCCCCAACAGTGGAGTATACAGCAGTCCCCAGCAGTGGGGTATACAGCAGGCCCCAGCAGTGGGGTATACAGCAGGCCCCAGCAGTGGGGTATACAGCAGGCCCCAGCAGTGGGGTATACAGCAGGCCCCAGCAGTGGGGTATACAGCAGGCCCCAGCAGTGGGGTATACAGCAAGCCCCCAAGGGTGTAAGCAGGCCCCCAGGGGAGTAATCAGGCCCCCAGGGGTGTAAGCAGGCCCCCAGGGGTGTAAGCAGGCCCCCAGGGGAGTAAGCAGGCCCCCAGGGGTGTAAGCAGGCCCCCAGGGGTGTAAGCAGGCCCCTAGGGGAATACAGCAGGCCCCTAGGGGAATACAGCAGGCCCCTAGGGGAATACAGCAGGCCCCCAGGGGTGTAAGCAGGCCCCCAGGGGAGTAAGCAGGCCCCCAGGGGTGTAAGCAGGCCCCCAGGGGTGTAAGCAGGCCCCTAGGGGAATACAGCAGGCCCCTAGGGGAATACAGCAGGCCCCTAGGGGAATACAGCAGGCCCCCAGGGGTGTAAGCAGGCCCCCAGGGGAGTAAGCAGGCCCCCAGGGGTGTAAGCAGGCCCTCAGGGGTGTAAGCAGGCCCCCAGGGGAGTAAGCAGACCCCTAGGGGAATACAGCAGGCCCTCAGGGGTGTAAGCAGGCCCCCAGGGGAGTAAGCAGGCCCCCAGGGGAGTAAGCAGGCCCCTAGTGGAATACAGCAGGCCCCCAGGGGTGTAAGCAGGCCCCCAGGGGAGTAAGCAGGCCCCCAGTGGTGTAAGCAGGCCCCCAGGGGTGTAAGCAGGCCCCCAGGGGAATACAGCAGGCCCCCAGGGGTATATACAGAAGCCCCAGTGGCACTCGCCCCCCCCCCGCTTTGCAGAGCCCCCCGCTTTGCAGAGCCCCCCCCCGCTGCATTATCTTACCATCCAGGGTCTTCTTCACCGGAGGTCCTGCAGTCCATCCTCGTGCGCTGTGTTCCCGGTCTCTTGTGACCGGGCGGGCGCAGTGGAATGATGTCAACGCGCCGGGTCACGTGAGACCTGAACACAGCGCGCGGTGATGACTGCAGGACCTCCGGTGAAGAAGACCCTGGATGGTAAGATAAAGCAGCGGGGGGGGGGGGGAGCTCTGCAAAGCGGGGGGGGCTCTGCATAGCGGGGGGGGCTCTGCAAAGCGGGGGGGGCTCTGCAAAGCGGGGGGGCTCTGCAAAGCGGGGGGGGCTCTAAACATGCTGGGGGGGGCTAGTGCCACTAGGGGGCTGCTGTATACACTGGGGGGCTGTATGCACGGCTCCCCCTGCCGCTGTGATGGGCGGGGGGAGCCGTGCATATCTAATGAGCGGCCACACGTGATGGGCCGCTGTCAGCAGCCTCCCCCCCACCTCCTCCAGCCTCCCCAGCACCCGGCCTGTTAAAATCCTAGTAAAGTACTGTATTGACCCGTGTATAAGCCGAGGAGGTGACTTTTCAGCCCAATTTTTGGGCTGAAAAACTCGGCTTATACACGAGTATATACGGTACCTCTTTCTGTATGACAAGCTAACTGCATGAGCCCCAGTGGAATCAAGCCCTCTGGAGATATTGCACCACATGGTGCTTGTGGATGGCAGCACGATTATTGGAATCCCAAGTATGGTGAGCTCTAAATTTTTCTTTTCTTCTATATGACTAATAGTTGTTCTGTGGACAGCTCTTTCCACTGGAGGTGTTGAACTATATCTTCTTCAGAGTGACCATGGGCCTCTTGGATGCTTCTATAGTTAGTGCTCTCCATGCTTGGGATGTCAGTTTGGGTGGATGGTCATGTCTTGGTAGGTTTATAATTGTGCTACGCTCCTTCCATTTTTTTTTATGATAAATTGAACATTTTTCTGTGAGTTGTTGAGATCTTGGGCTATTTTAATAAACTATCCCTCATTTACTCTTCCCTACAATGTTATTCCTGACCTGTCTAGTGTGTTACTCGGTTTTCATGATGATATTTGATCCCTAATGTTCTCAAACAAACCTTTGAGGCCTTCACAGAACAGGTGTCGTTATACTAAGAATAAATTACATAACGGAGGACTCAATTTACTAATTAGGTGACTTCTGGATGAAATTGGTCACTCAGGATTCTAATTTAAGGGTATAATTATGGCCACGTCACACGGTTCAATTTCAATCACAATATCGTCAGAAAAGTCACTTGATTGTGATTGTTTGACCAATTTTGCAATATCGCTTGTGCGGTGTCACAAGCATAGATCTCAATTGCGATTTCAAATTTGGCAACGCGCCAGCGATCAAGCGCACAACCCAGCGATCTACAAAAGCCACTGTAAGGAATAGGCGAAATCGTCCACTAGATCGTTAGTGCGGCGTCACACAGCATGATGCTGTAGATCGCTCAAGCTATTATCACTTGATTTGTGCTACTGCTCACAAATCTGCAATCAAGCAATTTTTCAATGAAATATCGCTCGGTTACACGCAGCGACGCACAAACAATATCGCTTAAGCGATCAAAAAAGCAGATTGCTTAAGCGATATTGTTCACAAGATTGCCGCGTGTGGCGTGGGCATAAGACTAAGACTAGGCTCACATTGCGTTTAGCATTGCATTTGAACACAATGCGTTTGGCAGCTATGTTACTGCAATGACACACAAGTGTTTCATTGCGTTAACGCAGTCATAGACTTCTATTGTAAAACGTAGTCAAAAGCATTGCAAACACAATGCAAAACGTGGTTGAGTTTGAAACACTGCATTTAATCTGAGCGCACAGGGAACGTTGCCAGAAGTGTTTCCTGCGCGCTTTGGATAAACGCAGCGTTTGAAATGCAAGCATATATTGCATTGAGTTTGGAATGCGTTTTACAATAGAATTCTATGCCTGCGTTAATGCAATCAAACGCTTGTGTTTCATTGCGTTAATGCAGTTTCAAAAAGTATTAAGAACCTAGCCTAAAGGAGATTGAATACAAATGTACAATTTTCAGCGCTAAAATATTTACAAAACCATGTACAACTTTCTTTACACTTTATAAATACTTAGTACTTTGTGTTGGTACATCACATGAAATTCCAGTAAAATAAATTTAATTTTGTATGTGTAACATAAAAAAATGTGGAAAACTTCATGGGGTATGAATACTTTTTGAAGGCACTGTAAGTAAGGAAACCAAGCAATACAGTGGGGAAAAAAGTATTTAGTCAGCCACCAATTGTGCAAGTTCTCCCACTTAAAAATATGAGAAAGGTCTGTAATTGACATCATATGTAGACCTCAACTATGAGAGAATAAATGAGAAAACAAATCCTGAAAATTACCTTATCTGAATTGGAAATAATTTTTTTTTAAATTTTGGTGGAAAATAAGTATTTGGTCCCCTACAAACAAGCAAGATTTCTGGCTCTCACAGACCTATAACTGCTTCTTTAAGAGGCTCCCCTTTCCTCCACTCATTAAGGTTGGCTTCACATTTGCCGTTCCCCTCCGCAGCGTTCTGCGGAGGGGAACCACCATGTTAGCGCAGCCACCTCAAGTCCCTATGTTTATAATGGGGACGCACGGTGCTGCGCTTGACTGCGCATGACCGTGCGCTCTCATTCATTTGCCTGTGTGATTTGTACGCATGCGGATGCTGGCGTACAAATCACACTCTCTCGTCCGCACCTGGAACGTGACATGTCGCGTTCCTGGTGCAGACGACAATGTATGATTTGTACGCAAGCATCCGCATGTGTACAAATCACACAGGCAAATGAATGGGAGCGCACGGTCATGCGCAGTCAAGCGTTAATATGCTAATTGCGTATGCACCGCGCTATGGCAGACAGGACCCGCCGGCTTTCAATTCACATTACAGAAAGCCGACAAATGCTGGCTATTCAGAAATGTCCCATTTAACCCCTGAACTACCAATGATTTTAAGCACCATGTCTCTAGGGAGGGGGGGCAATCTCTAGAGACATGATGCCAACACCTTTGACACATATTAACCCTTTATTACAGGGGTTCATTACAGCATATGCAGCATCTGTGCTCATATGCTGCACAGATGCTGCATATGCAATTTAACCCCCACAAAATATTCAAAAGTGCCCAGCAGCTGGGTGCTTAGTAATCATCTTGCACCGCTGACACAGTGGTACAAGATGATTACTTACTGTACCGGCAAAGCAGGAAATTTAAACTCTATGGCTTTGACAGCCGCTGAGCTTCAATTTCCCGATAAATGTTTCCCACGGTCCTTCAGGACCGTGGACAGCATCACAATCACGCAGCACACACGCACTCACACCTCACAATCGCAGCACACTTACATACATACAGCCAGCCACACTCACCACACGCACCACACACACCCATAAACACGCACAGCACTCGAATCACTGTCATGCATCAAACACGCTCCGTGTTTGATGCACGACAGTGTGCCTTCAGCCTTAAAGACACAGTGCCTCTGGATCATGAGCACATACCCTTGAAGTTCTGCAGACTTCAGAAGTCAGTTCTGATTGTGGTCCGTGCTGGTCCTATGTCTGTGATGAGCTCGTACTGGTGATTTTCAGTCAAGAAAGTGGGAGGTTTATTCCCAACATAGTATATAATGACAAGGAAAAGGTTAATTCAATTCAGTCTTTATTCACTAAATTGAATGCCGAGGCGTATTGAGCCTTGAACAACTTTCATATTCATATTTGTATTTTATTTTTTTCATTCCAGTCCCAATAACACTATCAGTTGCTCTACTCTGGGTCTGCATGTCATCACAATTTGCAATTTGTAACTTTGTGACATGAAATACAAAGAATTGTAAGACATTTTATGAGAAGATGAGAAAGTGTGTCTATGCAAAAAGTGCTAATGAATTGTTGGATCATCATTCTGAAAGCTCAGTTGACTAAATCATTATATTTTAACCTTACAGAATGTCACGTTATCCCGTCTGTGCATGTAAATAACAAAGTGGTGGCAGCTCATTAAGTCTGATATGTGTTAAGCAGGCCTAGAACCAGTGTTAAGTGTGTAACCTTGTAAAAACAATAGAGTTTGATGGAAAAGGCTTTGTCAATCCAATCTACAGTACATGTGGACGCTATGTCACCCGACATTTTATTTGTGTAATAAGGGACAAGTGAGATCCAGATATTAACACTTAGCAAATTATGTACTCATAAAAATGACTTTGTTACATCTTGAAACTAAATTAGCCTGAAAATATGAGGAAATATAACCAGGATACATGTCACAGTAGGCAGACAATGGGGCAGATTTAACAAGACTGTCAAATTCTTAAACAGGGCAAACGTACAGCTAGACAGTCCTAACATGCTTCAGATTTATCAAAGTGGCTCATCCAGTTTGATAAATTTAGTCTATATACTATACTGTATATCTATATTTACCAGTTTCAAACTACCTGTTATTTGGCTTATTTTGTGGAACAATTTGGCTTGCTTTTTATCAGCATCGGAGGGTATTAGTGCACGGTGCCACCTAGATCAAACCTCTTTGTGTGCGAGACCATAGTTTATGTCATAAGAGGTACAAAAAATGTCTAAAATACATAATGTATGTGGTGTAAGTCAAATACCAGAATTCTGGGTCATTTAGTAACTTTTTTCAAATGTGTCTCATCCTTGCCTAAGAATTGCTAGTGCGGTGCTGTGAAAAGTCTGGGATCATGTGGCATCTGTTGTAGGCACTGGGCCTGCTTTGCCCTAATTCACATGCGCCTGTCTAGCATTATGAAAGCTGTTCTGAAACGCTCCAGGTGACTACTGCTTTTAACAGTTTTACTTTTTTTTCTATGTGGAGGCCATATAGCACACTTTAAATGAAACAACAAAATATATAGAGCAGGAACTGATGAGATTTGCAGTGACGTGGCATGGTGGCTCAAAAAATTGTACAATGATTTGGTAAAAATCTCAATTTTATAACAATAATATAGTTTGGGACGAATAAGTCCAGATGCTTCATCCTATCTCCATATAGTGCTGGCTCTCTTATTTTTTTATTCAAATCAAATATCAAACCTAATGCCAGTCAATTAATCATGGGCTCCTCCCACACACAGCCAGCCAAAGACCCAACTTTTCCGGGGGGAGGGAGGATTGGCTTTTTTGGGTGTTCAAAGCATACAACACATAGTTCTACCCCCCAGTGAGATCCTTCCATTCAAGCATCTTTCACTAGGGTGCCAACTTCCTTTGTACACTGAAAGGAGCCGGTGATTTATGTTAGATCATTCACAGATGACATATCACTCTCGATCATCAGCGATACTGTAACCAACATCCAGAATACCCTAATATTCCTGCATTAAAAATGTTGTTTCTAGGAATTAAGAACGGGTAAAAGTTTATTAGCAATTTCTAATTTTTATAACAAAATTAGCAAAATCATTTTTAGGGAGCACATCACCTTTGAAGTCACTTTGAGTGACCTATGTGACAGAATATACCCAAAAGTGATACTGCACCCCTCAAAGTGCTTAAAACCACATTCAGGAAGTTTACTAACCCTGCATTTGCAACACAGGTATTAAAGCAATGTGGAAGGAAAAAATGAAAATATAACTTTTTCTCACAAAAATGTAGCTTTAGCCACAAATTGTTCATTTTTATAAGTGTAACAAGATAAATGGACCATACAATTTGTTGTGCAATTTCTTCTGAGTGCACAGATAACTCCCTATGTGATGAAAAACTACTGTTTGGGTACAATACTTCAAGCGCAGATTTGGCAGGAATGGAAGATTGCAGGTGCCATGTCGCATTTGAAGCGCCACTATGGTGTCAAAACAGCAGAAAACACCCACATGTGCCCCATTTTAGAAGGTACACCTCTTAAGGAATTCATCTAGGGGTGCAGTGAGTATTTTAAACCCACAGAGGATTCACAGAATTGTTCAATACTGGGCTGTGCCAAGGAAAAAAATTAATTTTTTCTACTAAAATATTGTTTTAGCCAAAAGTGTTTAATTTTTAAAAGGACTATTATGAGAAAATGGAGCACATAATTTGATACACAATTTTTCCTGCGTTCGCCAATATCCTATATGTGGTTGGAAACTACTTTTCAAGCACAGGGCAAAGCTCAGAAACAAAGGAGCACCATATTAAGATACATATTTTGCTGGAATGGCCATGTCTCATTCACTGAGAGCAGTGACAGATGTAAACCAGCAGAGGTGCCTGCCTGACATATCCACCATTAAGACTGACTGTGGGATCAAACTCTATAAGTGGCTGAAGACATCGCCTAGACCTGGTGATGCAGAGCCTTATATAGAAGGCTGACTAGATATCAGGGTCAGTAATGGTATAACGCTGACAAGAGTGACCTTACTATATCAGCACGAAATAACCTCTATTATCCATATACTGAATAAGGGGAACACTAATGTGGCAGACCTCTAAAGAAACTACACTATACCTACCATACGATGGATATATAAGGGCCTAACCAGCAAAGCCTTTTGGATGACACACAGACTGTAACTGGACAAGACTGTGACAAGGCACACCATACCAGGTGTAGACCACAACCTTATAACGTGGTATTGTGAAGAGGATACTATTTGAACCACTAAGGACTGCCTCATATGTTCTCCTAGCAACTGGAACCATCCTGGAATCTGTTTCAATGGACTCATAACCTAGGATCAAATATAAATAGATTTGATCCTTATACTACTGTAGAAGCATATTGTATAACGCCCCTGATGAGCCTCTCAAACTATTGTGAGAGGCGAAACGCGTCGGGCTATATTTTGTTTGCTAAGCAGGTTATATCACTAATCTGTAGACCTTGACTTTACCGATCACCACTGATGTGGACCTGGAACTGAGGGTTGGGCTTTGGACCTGTAACAGGGTGACGACTACAATACACACGACCGTCTACCAATTGTTGTTATCGGTTGTGGACCACCAATGATGCACAGTGTATCCGGTGGTCCCTCCCTTTAGCATCAATCTATCTTGGGTTTGACTTCACAGACCGTCAACCGAACCCCACAAAACCCTCTGCTCTAGCACCATTAGTGGGCTGTGTTGTGTGTTTGTTGTCTAGGTGGGTGGGAAGTCTGCACATTTGCACAAATTCACTTATTTTACACCATGTTTTTATAAAAACCCTTAAAATAAAAACAGTTAATGAGAACAAAAAGGTTATCCCTTATTATTCTATAAATTACCCTGGATAAACCTCTAGACGAAAATTCGGTGAAATACTTTCTTTTGGTGGGAGTCATGTTGCTTTCCAATGAATTTGTGCTACAAGTAACTTGGACCACCTAAATTTCTATTAAAAGGTGAGCGACTCGAGTTGGGACTTTGCTATTGTGGATTGGGCTGAAGCTTTTTTGGTGGTAGTTTGGGGTAGAGAACATTTTTTGATCAGTTGACATTTATCCTGTTCTCTATGCTAACCAATTGCATTGGGGTTTTCATGTAAATATCTGAAACACGTGATTCAGATGAAACTCCCGATGGATCAATTCACTAATAAGGCAGATGGAGATACTAAGGACTCCATTTGGTGTCTGCTTAGGGGTGTACTTCTTTTCAGAGGTGCACAAACCTCTGACCAACTAAACTTTTGCCCACACATGAATAGATGCCTAAGTAGAGGGACATTGCTAAATCATAGGTCACACAGTGTTCACAGTATCTCCATCTGCCTCATTAAGGGTGCATGCACATGATCAGTGCATGCAGCGTTTTGGGCGCAGCGTCTTACAGCTGAGGCTAAAATGCTGCATAGTACAGTATAAGCATAGAGGATGGGATTTCAAGAAATCCCATCCTCACTATGCGTAACCCGCCCGCAGCGTCTTTGGAGCTGCAGTGCGGGTTGCCGGGAGACCGCTCCTCCGCCGCATGTTCATTTCATGCTGCGGAGTCGGCTTCCATCGGGTGACTGCAGGGAGAAGCCGCCCTGCACCAGCCGCACACGGTGAGTACAGGGGGCTGCGGTCTCCCTGCAGTCACCCGCGGCTTCACTCAGGTCCAGAGGAGCTGCGTCCAACACGCTGCTCCTCCGGATCGTGTGCACGCACCCTAAAAGGAAGTTTTCATCTGGGGGTTCTGTCTGAATCCCTTATGTCAGAGATTTACATGGAAACCCAAGTGTAAGCGCTCAGTGTAGAGCACAGGATAAATGTAAGCCACACCTTACTACGATCTTTGGGAAGCAGAAAAAAAAAATCAACAGCAGATCAAAAATTGTTCTTTATATATTTTTTAACCTATTCTTCTTGCAGTAAATTTGATTAAACTAATTTATTCTTAGATCTACAGCGATTACAGCGATACCAGATTCATATCACATTTTTATGTTTGGCTGCTATCACTCATTAAGAAACACTTTTTTTTGACAAAAAAAAAGTTTTTGCACTGCTATGTTTTGAGTGGTAAAATGTTTCTGTATTTTTGCCGAAAGAGGCATGTGAGGGCTTGTTTTTTGCAGAATGAGTTGATGTTTTTACTAGTACCATTTTTAGGCGCATAACAATTTTTATAGGATAATAGTTTCCTAGTTATTAAGGTTGAAGGTAGACTTGTCTATAGAGTTTAAACCATATGCTAACATGTTAATGCAGAGGAGGTAAGAAACCTCATGGTAGACACTAAGCCCCATATTAGGGAAAATTTCCATCCCTATTCCACATACGGCAATCCGACTAGTTCCCTGGATCAATTCCCAATCACAGAAAGTAGTACAAATAACTACTAATATATTTTTTAAGAAAGGAATCAAGCCTTTTCTTAAATTTTAGGAGAAGATTAACCATTTTCACAGCACTTAGAGAAAAGAATCTGTGATTATGATTAAACCTTCTTTCCTCCAGACGTAGAGGGTGCCCCCTTGTCCCTGTCTCAGGCCTAGACATAAAAAGATCATTAGAAATGTCTCTGTACTGTCCCCTTTTCAAACTGAATAACCCCAAGTTTAATAACCTGTCTTGGTTTTGCAGTCGACCCAATACTTTAATAACCTTGGATGCTCTTTTCTGCACCTGCTCTAGTTCAGCTATGTCTTTCTTGTACACCGGAGAACAAAATTGTACACAATATTCTAAGAGTGATCACATTAGTGCCTTGTACAGGGATAAATATATGTTCTTCATATGAGCATCTATGTCTAGGGTTACACTTACATATAGAATTGCGTTCACCGCATCCAGAACGGTGAACGATTAACGCAATTGGCTTCAGACAACCAGCAACCAGACAACCGGATTGCTGAAGCCGCAATCTGGTAACTGGATTGCTCAGGATGTGTAATCCTAAGCAATCCGGTTAACGGATAGTTTGCTCATCCCTGCTGCCGCAGGGATGAGCAAACTGTTCTGTGTTTGTTAAAACTTTTAATTTTATTATTAAATGTTGCTATAATGTCTCTAGGGGTGCTCACTCCCCCTAGAGACCTTCCACCCACTTAGGTGGGCATATAATGCTGTAATCACTTATGTACAGCAGCCGGATCCTGTCAGCTGCTGTACAGTTTTATCAATGAAGGTGCCGGGCTCCTCTGAGAGCAGCGCGCATGCTATAGATATTGTAGCTATAGTATGTGCGCTGTCCGAGGTTCTGAAGCCATTTACAGTTGATCTATGGGCAGAGATGGCTTCAGAACCTCGGACAGCCATTTCACAAGATCTCTGCTTCAACGGGTCCTGTATTTGGCTACAGTGAACTATAGGGGCATAGGCAGGATTTACCAAGTCTGAAAATATTGAAATTCTACACACTACAAGATCATTAATAGAGTATGTTAAAAAAAAGAATGTTTAAAATTGACCCTGTGGTACCCCACTGTTAACTGTGACCCAGTCCAAGTGTGTTTCATTAATAACCACCCTTTGTTTCCTATTACTGAGCCAGTTCGTAACCCAGTAACTGTGGAGGAAAGAGAGCGCAATAGGGTCTTATCTTTAAAAGAATAATTGCAGTATAAATATAATTGCTCACCTGAGCCAGTTGTGTCACCCACAACTGGTATCAAAGCGTATAGTATAGCTGCCGTTAGATCCAACACTCCACTGGAAACGTGGGAATCAATGAAGGCAACAAATGGACAGTGTCCTCGGTATTGCGCTGTTCATACGATGGAAGAGACGGTCAGACAGATGAAGGTGAAGGGTGGCTTTTATTTCATCCGACAGGTATGTTGGCACCCTGAGGAAGGAGTCAGGATATGACTCCAAAACGCGTCGGAAGAAATAAAGGCCACCCTTGCACCTTGATCTGTCTGACCGTCTCTTCCATCGTCTGAGCAGCGCGCTTCCGAGTTCTTAACTAAGTTAAACATTTTTTCCCCTATTTCCATTTTATGTATTTGCATCGCCCTCATGACTATGGGTTGCTCGGGAACGGTCCTTATTCTCTGTTTACAAGGGGATGTCCCAGTGGTGGCCGTGGATCGGTGCCGTGGCCCTGGAGGGAACGCAAATTAAAAGGGGAAAATGTAAAAAGGGAAAAATAAAATAAAAATAAATGTTTGTCAGTGACGCCACCTGTGGTATGCGGCCAGAAATGACCACCGCTGCTTGTCTCAGCTCCAGGGGATAATGAAGGGATGCAGCCAGTTGATAACCCCTTCACAGGTAGGGCTAGGATGATCCCTGGGCCAGTGATAACAGTTTTTGATTCACACAGTCACGGTATTATCTTACAGTGAGCGCACCGGTAGCTGGTCAGCAGCTGGTCTGGTTCACCAAGCACCCCCTTTCTTAGGCCTTTCCGGGTCTCTCTCTCTCTCCCTCTCTTTTGACCTCTACCTCAGGGCCAGCAGTCGCGGACTTTCTCAAGGGGTTCTCTCTCTTTCTGACCCCAAGTCCTATATGAGGCTTTTCCTGGGTTTCCTTTAGGTCTGTAAGGATCCAAGCATAGAGACCCTTTACCTCACCGGTTAATTTGTGGTCGGGGCTGTAGTCTCTAACCACTTTTACAGGCCCGGTACCCTGTCCGTCGACCCAGTCCCTTAATAACTCTGTCAGCCGGTCTTTCACCTGGGACTCTTTCCTTCTTACACGTAGTCGGTCTCTCAGGAATGTCAGTAGTCTCAGACCCGGTCAGCCTCTGTTGTCACCGGCCACCGGGTCCCGGTGTTATTTCTCATTTGTCTCCAGTCTTGCTCTGCTCAGTCCTGAGCCCTCTGTCAGCTCTAACCTCCAACTACGAACTTAACTAACTTTAACTCTCACTCTGAGTTAAACAACTCCTTCCCCTCTTGCAGGTGTCTCCTAAGCTCCACCCACCACTCAGCTTTTCCCCACTTCTACCCTGCCTGGGATAAAACCCTGGGTCTGGGGATTCCGGGATGTGTTGGGTGCTTTTAAGTTGGGGTGAATGGCTTACCATTCCAGCTGCTGCACTTCTCTGTGGCTACCAGTCCGCAGGGGTGCCACATATTAACGTTTTGTTTGGTACCATATCAAGCTCCTTTGAAAAGTCCATATAGACAATATTCACTGCATTTCCCTGGTCCAGTTTGGAATTTACCTCTTTATAGAAGGCTGATCAGATTAGCTTGACAGGGCCGATTAGTCATAAACCCATGTTGATTCTAGGTCATGAAGTTATCCTTCTTGAAATTCTCCAGGATAACATCTCTTAACCTTCTGTCAGGCGCAGCTGATCTAACAGGCACAGCTCATTTGTTTCTCTCTCCTCTCCAAATTATCAGAAAATCTTCCCCCTCAAGTTATTTCCAATCTTTACATACTGTTTGAAGTCTGATCTCACATTGTTACATCAGACCTTCTGGAGAGCAGATCTCATGTTTGTGGCTTCTCAGGCTCACTGTGCCTTGCAAGCAACTGTGTTTCATCTGCTGAACATTTAACCTTTGAATTTGAGGGAATAGTAATGAGGTACAGTAGCATCTAAGTACGTTACACTTTTTAATTCTATTTTAATGTTTAGTAATAGTTATAGTTTTTGGTTATTACATTTTTCTTTGCATGCGTTTGTGCGCTGTGTTTGAATGTTCACAAATGCAGCAAATGCAGCACAAACCTATTGCATTTTTACACATTGTAGTGCAACACAAAAATGCAGCACAAATATGGAGACACACAAAGATAAAGTATGTCCACATGTCGCTTATTTTATGCGTATTTTTGCAGTTGCACACTTTTTGCTGTGCTTTGTGCAAAAATGCGCAACTGCACGCACACACTGTGCATTTTTACCGGAGCTTTTCCCGAGCTTATTTTATAATTTGGCCCATGGGAAAAGCGCATGTAAAAATGCTCAAACAATTGACATGGTCATTCTTTTTGTAAACGCACTTTGCAGTGAAAGCGCGTGCCCAAACAGATGCCAAAATACGCAGCGTCTGAATGCATTTCAGCAAAAGCCATAGCTTTTGCTGGGATGCGCTTCCAGCGTTGCGTTTCACTGCATTTACGCAAGCGCAAAAAAGCACTGCGTAAATGTGTAATGAGGTGTGCAATTCAGACTGTATCATAGAAATGGATATGGAAATGAACTGTGCACAGTCCGCTGCTGCCCCCTTGTGGACAAGTGCTGAATTGACTGCAGAGAAAAAAACATTGATTACTGATCCCCTCCCACAACAGCCTTGTGCTCAGGAGCAGAAAGGGCGGGAAGTCAGTCTAGGTCCAGAGCTGAGACAGAGAAGATCTGCCTGTGGATGTCTGTTGAAAGTGGACTATTTTGCTACACCTTGCCGGAAAAATCACCCTGCAGAAGCCCCTGTGACTGATCCTGGGCCACTGGACTTTGGTGCTGTGTATCTGGCCGCTCTGCAAAACCTTGCCCGCTGAGCACCCAGAGTGCATGTGCAGGAGCCGTGACCGACATAAGGGAGCCATTTGGCTGTTGTGATCTCCCTCCTGCTGCTCTGTGTGCCCTGAGACTGGGAGAGACATTAAAAGAAAAGTTCTGTTACCTGCGGAAGGAGACCAAAGAAGAAGACTGAGGAGTTCCCCAGGCCTGCTACGTGGGAGCGACACCTTCTTCTGTGATAAACTGGTACGTGATTTTAGGGAAAGTTAGGGAAAGATACCTTCATTGTTGTGTTTTTTCTTGCTGCGTACCCGGAAGAAGTGAAGATCCAGAAACTCTAATATATACAAGTGCGCATATAGTTTGGTTGACTGTGATATAAATATGTTTTACAGTAAAGAAACGTTATTACCGGTTAAATCTGAGTATGGAGATTCTGTTGCGAAAGATCATACACACACACCCGTGGCCTTACCACCGGTCGCTACAAATGCACAAATACTCAAAGTGTGAACGCAGCCATAGACTGACACACGGAGAGACAGACAGATAGGCAAAGACAAACACACACAGACAATTTCCCACCCTCTGGTAAGCCCATAGTGACCGGTGACGTCTTCTTTCAGGGCAACAGAAGGACTTGTGGATTTTGTCCAATCAGAGGCTGGCCATGTGACAGATTCAGTCACCTGACCGGTCACTTGGGGAGGCACGTATCCTCAAATCAATTCTCTCAGTGCCTGCAATGAAGAAATCACCGGGGATCACTGGGGAGAGTGAGTATTAGTGGGTTTTTGCTTTGGGTATCACAGTGAAAATGCACCACAAACGGACAGTGGGAATACCCATTCAATACTTTTTTTGGGGGTTAGAATGGAGTCTATGGGAAAGCACAGTATAAAAGTGGGCAAATTAATTGCAGGGACATAAAAAAACAAAGGTGATTTCTGCACCAAAAATGCAGTTCCCAAAAACTCACCTGTGGGCACAGCTTTTGTAAAATCATATTGACTTTCATTACAAAGATGTGAGTGCTGTATTTTTGGTGCAGAAACGCAGCAAAAAAAAGCAGCAAAAAGTGGGAACATAGCTTAATATTTCTGAAATTCAGATAATTAGCTATGATAGGTGGTTTTCTAACCCGTGTCTGTTAGGGAAGCATACGAATAGTACACGGATGACACACACGTGCAAATGGATGGCAACACAGATGGTAGCAGTGGACGATTGTAAGCAAACAGAGATTGCCAGAGACCGTTCTTCTATTCTTATCCTTTATTTGAAATTATTAAAACCAGTGGACAGAACTGAACGCTGGACGCGTTTCAGGGTGGCACCCCCATAGTCCTCAGCATAACAATTAAAAACATGACACATGTATATAAACACTAAACCCTGCCCACTGTGTGCAGGTGTTACACATTAACCCTATACATAGAAACAGGATACACTTTAACCTTAGCGATGCTGGATTTAAAACAAGAAATGATAAATCACAATGGATCACATGCAACACCGACTAGAAGGAACTGCTTAAAATATAGATAAGTTGCGACATTATGGGACATTTTGATATTTTAGACATGGTTTTATATGAGAAGCTAAAATTTACAGGCTGCCACAGGAATAGTGGAAAACCCACTAATACTGGAAGTTGACCATGTATATACAAAATTTGTATATCACTATGATTATATAATCGTGTAAACAGGTCTATATATTTTAGTACTATTGTGTACCAAAGAAAAAGGGGGAGGGGAGAGAGATTATATATATACCTACCCGACAGTGAATGAGCTTCCTCAAACATCCAATTGAATGTATTGAGTAAACATGATTTATAGTGGTGCATAAATTATACCCATATATGTGACGCAACTCGTCTGATCCTTTCTGATATGATTCTTTAAATTGTTTCTAGCAGTATCCTATACAGGTAGACATGTGGTCACTGTAAACCAGAGTAAATCGGGCCCAACCTAGATGGAATTAATAAAAGTAGGCTAGATCATTTCTGTAGTTGAGACCGTTAGGGCTACGGGTGTCAAGACGTAGGATCCAGTAAAGTTCCCGATTATGCAACAGCCTACCCCAATCTACGCCCCTATATGGGCGGGCAACACATTCTATACCTTTGACGGTAAGAGATGATAAATCCCCACGGTGAATATCTCTAAAGTGTCGTGATAACCCAGATATACCGGTTTTATATGTGACAGAATTGGGATTGGTGGCAGTAATATGTTCGGATAATCTTTTCTTTAACGGACAGCTGGTACACCCCACATAGTCTTTACTACATAAACCGCAACTAGCAAGGTAAATCACATGAGATGTGTTGCAGTTAATGTATGAGGAAATAGCAAACTTTTTTCAGTTAATCTGTTTTGGAACTCATTTGTGATATCAATACGATGACAAAGGTTACACTTCTTGCCCACACTCTTGTAGGAACCATTGCATGTTAGCCAAACTGTTTTTTTAATAGGTTCACTACAGTAGGTACTGGGAGATATCATATTTCCAATGGTACAAGACTGTCTTGCAACTGACCTCCATCCATTAGATAAAATATGGTGTCATTTGTCATCTTGGTATAGCATGGGTAGATGCTTGTCAACCAATGCTTTTATATTTTTTAAATCAATGCTGAAAGGGGTTACAAAGGTGGGGATATCTGCTGAGCCATATCCACCCCCCACATCACTTTTACTTGGTTTATCAATCAGCAATTCCTTCCTATTTTTAGAATCTACAATGGTACATGCCCTATTAATTGACCACTTTTTGTAACCACGTCTGTACAATCTCTCCGAAATTGTATTTGCCTCACAAATATAATTGCTGTTGTTACTGCAATTTCTCCTCGCGCGAACTATTTCTCCTACTGGTAAGTTTTTAACTACATGATGGAGATGGCAGTGGACAATGCCACATGCACTTTTTTATGCGCCTGTAGGAAGGGTTTTTTACAGAAGATGCAACTGACATGCCCCAGGGACTCGGGTATCTGGGCCTTCAACTGCGGTTGGGATGTCACTGGTGGCCTGCCCAGACCTGTGGCCCTGGTGGTCTGCTTTAAAATAGGGGAAATTGAAATGGAAATTGTTTGTCATGACGCCACCTGCAGATTCTGGTGATGGGACAACCGCGCCGCTCCAGACCTCCGGAGGATGATGGTACTGCAGCTTTGAAGGAACAGCTCCCTGCAGGTGAGCTGGGCCTCCAGGGCAGGAGTGCACCGATGATGTAGATGCAGTCTGTAAAGATGAATTTTCAGCAATGCAGTGATAGAACAAACACACGGAGGCTCTGTCACTCTACCTGGTTACTTTATTGGAACATTTCTGATGACAATGCAGTTCACAGTGGAAAACAGTCTGTTGCATGAGGTAGCTGGCAGGGTAGACACAGCGGGCTGCAAGGTCTCTCAGAGTCTCCTGTGGTATGCCTTCTCTTGACTATCCCAGGTCCTGCTGCTTATTCCTGTCCTAGAACTATCCCTTTATTATCTGGCCCATTGGGGTGCTGATGAGTTCTCATGCTTCCCAGCTCTGAAGAAGGAGGGCCTCGACCTTTAGGTGGTCAATCCTTACGTGGCGGTGCCGTATGGACAGGGTGTTGGGGCCGACTGACCCGCGACGGCCGGTATTGGCGGCTCAAGGGCTAGACTCCCTGCACCACGTCCTCGAAGCCGGCTCCCCGTGGTGGACCAGGGTTCCTCCCAGAGTATGGGCGCTCTGGTATGGGGGGTTTCCTCCCTCTTTTCCTGGGCTGCCTTCCCTTCTTCTCTTCAGGGAAAACTAAAATTCCCCATTTTTCTACCTCCATCCTCCCCTAACTCTCCCCCCAGGGACTGGGCTCCAACCATTTGCCTAGGTTCGAGTCTGGGAGTGCCAGGGTGGGAGCCTCCTACAAACCTTGCATTCCCACTGTTACAGGGATAACTGCACACTCTTTTATGGGTGCAGTAACCCCACTGTGATGCCTGACAAGTGGGGCGCCACACAACCATAATCAGGCTGGTCAAAGTTATTAGGGGTCCCACAGAAGCAGTAAGGTTAAGTTCACATCTAGGATGGTTTGTGTTTGCCTTGCATTGTGCTTGCATTGCGCTAGCGCATTGAAACACAATGCAAATGCAATACAAGCGCAATCCCAATGCTATTGCAAATGCACCCATTGTTTCTTATGTGCAAATGCAGACAAACGCAATGCCAAACGAAATTGTAAACTGCATTTGAACGCATGCATCTGTTCTAGTGCACAGGAAACGTTTTCTGTTCGCTAGGGCAAACACATGCATTCAAACTCAGCCACAGTTTGCAATTGCGTTTGGCATTGCATTTGACTGCGTTTGCCCATAGGAAACAATGGGTGCATTTGCAAATGCATTACAATTGCGTTTGTATTGCGCTTGCATTGCGTTTCAATGTGCTAACGCAATGCAAGTACAATGCAGGCAAATGCAGACAACCCTAGATGTGAAATGGGCCTAATACCCCCTAGTCTCTTCTAGCTTTCATGCACTGTCCAGCTTAGCATGCAAACAAAGTGGCTGTTCAGAGGGATCAAGTCAAACCTCCATCTCAGCAGAAGCAATGCAGCCAGACGCAGCAATATTTCTCTCATTTACTGTTCTTTATATATGGAGCTGTATTCTGGATCCCAGTGCAGAACACTAACCATGTTCTTAAATGCAAGGTACAGTTTCATTCTCAGTATGATTTCCTGGAGTCGAATTTGATGACTGAAATGACATGGGGTGGAAATAAATATTCTACAAGTGAAAGACAGCATGCTGTAGGGTATGTGCTTTAGGTTGGTGGAGGCTGTAGGGACTGAGGATCCACACCCAAAGTGTGCTCTGCGGAAACAATATAGTTACACCATAGGCCACAAATATTGATGACTGTAAGAAAAGACCATATAATTTTGACAAATTTATTATGGAAAATTGTTTAAAGGGATCCTGTCACCTCCAAAATGCCTCCTAAGCTAGCAAAACATGTCCCTGCAGCATCGTATCACTAATCTCACACTTCTTTTGTCTCCTAAAAGCATGCTGTGAAAGTGCATAAAAACGATTTTATACTTCCTCATTAGTGATTATAATTAGCAGTGACTATATTGTTTAGTCACCAAGGTGGGCTGTTTTGCAGCACAAGGATCCACCCTGTCTCTGTGTGTTCTGCTGTGATGTGCAGGCATTGCCCTCCCCCCTCTCTATCACTCACAGAATGCAAATCATTAGTCCTGCCTTCAGTTTCAGTTTCACAGCAGCACAGACAGAGAGAGGGCTGGATCCAGGAGCTGCTAAACAGCACCCCCTGGTGACTAAAAGAATATAGCCCCTGCTAATTATAATCACTAATGAGTAAGTATTAAAACGTTTTTCTCCACTTTCACAGGATACTTTTAGGAGACAAAAGAAGTGTGAGATTAGTGATATGATGGTGCAGGGACATGTTTTGATAGCTTAGGAGGCGTTTTGGAGGTGACAGGATCCCTTTAACTTTTCTGACACATTTAAGAGGTTGAATATATAATACCTGCTTAAATAGGACCTTAATTCAAGTCAGAAAAAAGTAATTCCCACACAATCACAGTATGTAATCCCTTACACTTTAGAGGAGCTTGCCATGTGGTGTACTTTAGAGGAGCCTGCCAAGCGGTGTACCACTCTGCACTCACTTGGTGTCATGTCATCTTCCGACGTTGGTAACATTGTGAAGTCTGATTAACAACCTTGTGCTTCTTTTTTGCTCAGCCAGAGTAAGGGTGTCGACTGTGTTGTGCTCACTGGTCAACAGACTTGCAGTAGTTAACTGCTTGATGGCTGGTAATGTGCTGCTAGAGTTTCAGGGTGCTGCTGTCCTATTACAGCTCTCTCCACCCTTTAAATATGTGGAGCCCTGTCTCCTATGCCGATTATAGCTTTAGCTTTGCTCCAAAAATATCGGTCTTGTGGCGCGGTGTTTCAGGTATTGCAAAACAATTGCTTGTTATTTGATGCATGGTGGAAATTTCCTAGTTGTTTATCTCCTGCTTGTGCTTTATTCCTCCCTGATCTCATAGGGTATGTGCCCACAGGAAGGTTTAGTGGCGTTCAAACCGTCAGTAAACCGCTGGAAATTATCAGTTCTGAGCTCTGAAGTCTCCAGCTGTTTTCCGGCGTTTTTTTTCAGCGTGTGCACAGCGTTTTTCAGTCGGTTTTTCCGGCGGTTTTTCCAGCGGTTTTCTATGGAGGATTTTGTTCATGGAACCGATCAAAAACCGCTGAGAAGAATTGACATGCTGTATGCTGCTAAACCGCTGGGAAACCGCTCAACCGCGGGCAGATCCGCTCACATAAACCGACATTGTGTGCACAGCGGTTTCTAAATTACATAGGGTTACTTGTAAGTCCTAACGCTGCTTAGGATTTACATAAATTTAAATAAAACCTATACTAAACCGCCGGCGGTTTTCGCTGCTAAACCGACGTTAAACCTTCCTGTGGGCACATACCCATATTGTCTTCTCCCCATGTGTGTGAGTGCAGTGAATTTGAGTTTTGGTTTTCCCCTGTCTGTCTTTATCTGTGGTTTAATTACTCCCCTACTAAGGGGAAGGTGGATGAGGAATCTGCTCAGGGCTAGACAGAAGCAGGGCTAGGAAAGAAGACTTAGGGCTCTCCACCATCAGGACTACCCTGAAATAGGGATAGTTCAGGACTCCCTAGCTTGAGGGGAAGATTCGGCACTCCCCATGTACTCATAGTCACCATGAAAGAGCCCTTGTGTATAAATGGGTGAAATAGTAAATTGGATTGCAAGCCTAATTGGTGCAGTGACAGATAGAGATGTGAGTGATCCTCAGTCACTATAGACCACTATAGTATATGTTGTCCTATACAACCAGGGGATATATTTCATTTTAGCTTGAGTTGTACTCTTCTCCTATCTTTTCACAATCCCCATATCATGTGCTGCTTCCAACGAGTTAATTCTAAATACATTTTTTGAAGTATTAATCTAAGCTTACAGACGCATACCAATTTCACTTACCTTGAGATATTTTCTAAGCAGATTTATTATATAACAAACATCCCAATTTCACTTAATGAGTTTTCTCAGCAATTTGTACAAAACATGGATTTTCAATAGTACGTAGTAATTAGTTTGTTTTATCTCTTTTAAACCTAATATGTAAAAAGCATTGACATTTCCAGGCCTATATGTGTTGGAATCAATGTTGCTTGAAAAATCTCCATTACCTCTCCATTGACACTCATTGCATATCATTAACGTCTGCCTGCATTCAATCAGGAGACATTTGTCATCTTGTCAGTAATAATATAATTGCATCCACATTGTGATATCGCTGCACTCAAATAAGAAACTTTGCTTAATAGGCTTTGGTCTGATTACAGTAAAACTTGGTCTACCTGCTCCAGTGAGGATCTGACTGTTAAGATTGAGTTCACATGCCGAGATTTTCAATAGGATGCAAATGATTCCCATATACCATTGATCGCAGTCAGACATTGGGGAACCATTAACATTTCAGATTCACTTTTAATTCCAAAAGCAACAATTATTATTGATTGAAAATTATCAATATAGTTCATTTACACACATCAATTTTTATTCGATGCAGTCTGAATTAAAAGCAATTCTGTCTGTAAATTTGCTCTAATGTTAAAGGTAATATGTCACTAGATTTCACAGTACTGACTGACTACAATATTAACCCTTTCAGACAGTGTATATGTGGCGCCCTGCCATTACATGTAGCCACAGAACCACCTAAAGCATGGAATAATTTCCACAGTAGGTACCCTTACACATACAGCACCTTCCACCCCAGACCTGTAAGGGGAACTCCACTTTCTGTCCTTAAGCGAGATCCCCTATAAATACTGGTGCTGGGGGCGGAGTTAGGCAGTGCAGTTCCATAGAGGACTGTAAAGAGTCAGTGAGTTCAGTATGGTGCAGTACTGAGAAAGACATTCTGGTGTGTCGGAGCTGTGCTAGGCCCAAGCCAGTAGACTAGCCTAGCCAGTGTGAGTGCCTAAGAGTGAGGTTGAAGGCAAGGCGTGAGAAAGACAGAGTAAAAGATCAGACTGGGGGCAGAGGAGCCATACTGGTTCACCCAGGAAGCAACCCAGACACCAGAGTCTGAGTCTGCAGGAGAGCATTAAGCCCAGCAGAAAACACCGATTCACCGAGGAGACTTCAGTCTCCCTGACACCTGTAACGCAAACAACAGGGGAGCCAGGGACCGCAGGAAGAGTCATAGCGGTAGCCCACACAAAGGTTCTTGACACTATGACATGGGTGAGAGAGAGACACAGAGGAGGTCAGGCCTAGTTCTACACAGGTCAGGGGACTTCACCGAGGTAAAAAGAGACAAGGAAACCTTATCCAACACATCCAACACTCAGTGTGGAAATCCAGAAGTGCCCTCCCGACCACCTGGAGTGTACCCTGGACATTGCCTGTCATAAAATCAGTAAAGGTACAGAAACGATTCCCAGTGTGTGTGTCAATTCTTCCATCCCTGAACCTGTCCAGCCATCTAACCGCCTCCCTGTGCAAATCCCTGTCACCTCGTCACTGCCCCGGGGACCCTTTTCCACCTGTGGGGAGCTATACTACCCAAGCTGCCTGTTCATCATCCCCAGAGGTCTGCAGCAGCGCTGGTGCCTTCACCAGATACCACAGGTGGCGTCATGAGACGTTCTTTTTATTATTTTTCCCCTTTTTACCAAGTGACCCCAGGGTATGGGCCTGTATAAATACAAAAAAGAGGGGAGACAAGAGGCGCAATAGTTCCCTATCACTAGTGAAACTGTTTTGTGTGAGTATATCAATAAGTGTACACTCACCTGGTCCAGTTGTGTGACCCACAACTGGTTTATGAGCCTTCGGTTTATAGCTGCTGCAGGACCTCCACCAGCCACTCGTACGTGGAAAAACGCTCCTGTATAGGGAAGATGGTGTGTCACGGTCCGCGCTGCTGCCTCAATGGAATCACAAGGAATGGATGTGTCCAAGAAGTCACAAGGAAGGCAAGGTTCCAAAGTAATGATCTCCTTTATTCACCAACGTGTTTCGGCACCTATCCTGGCACCTTCATCAGGGTAGGTGCCGAAACGCTTTGGTGAATAAAGGAGATTATTACTTTGGAACCTTGCCTTCCTTGTGACTTCTTGGAGGCATCTATTCCTTGTGATTCCATTGAGGCAGCAGCGCGGACCGTGACACACCATCTTCCCTATACAGGAGGGTATGGGCCTGGGCACAGGCCACCTAGACATCACTCCCCAGCACTAACGCCTGGGTACCGAGTTCCCAAAGACCCCTGGGCGGGTCATATAGCATTTGTTGCCAGTGCCTACAAAAAGGCAAGTATTTTGTGCTCCCTAAAAGGTGGGCTTTTAGCACTTGGTGAATCCCTTCCACCGGTCCATTATTGAACTCCTTGCCCAAAATGAAGCCTTAATCAATTTTAAGTATTGATGTAATTATAGTTTGACATTTCACCCACTAGTTCTTTTCTGCTTTTTGCTAAAATCCAGCAAAAAATTGTAAAAAAAAAAATTCTTAATCACATTTGTGCTTTTATGCAACTATTTTATTTCAATGAATCTTACCCCATCCATGGAAATTTCTCTAACCTTAGCAATAGTAGTATAGCTACAGGGGAGAGGGAGTGCAGAGAGGTTGGTTGCCTCGAGCCCACGCACATGGTGAGGACAACCTGGAGCAACCACCATACTTGAGTACACTGCCTTGCACAACATAATGATATACTTAAAGTCTGCATTAGACGAGGGTATGCTTGCTATGTCATTCTACAGTCCACAGGGTGCTTTATGCCTGTAACATTCAGAATTCAAAGGACATCCGAGTCCTGGAACAACTGATCCTGAATATGCCTGCAGTCTCCTTAGGACTCGTGGTTATGTGTGCATGTAGTATTCAGTTTTTTATTTTTTTAGAAATCTTTGTAGTTGGATGTGACACCATTATGCTATGTGGCAGTGGCGTAACTAGAGTCCAAAGGGCCCCGGTGCGAAATTTGGACCTGGGCCCCCCCCCTTCCCCCGCATGCCCACATTGGCCAGATGTATGGGCCCCATGTAACGTTCGAAATCCTATAAAGGCTCACAAATTGACCCTTCTCCCCTTCATTATGTATTAATGTCCCTCATCCTGCGATATATGGTCCTCCTCCTGGAATGTGCCCTTATCCTGGTATATTGGTCCTTCATCATAGCATAACGCAGCCTCATAGCCCTCCATATGATATAATGTAGCCTCATAACCCGTCATATAATATAATGCAGACTCATAGCCCTCCAGATAATATAATGCCACCTCATAGCCCTCCATATAATATAATGCAGTGTCATAGCTCTCCAGATAATATAATGCAGCATCACAGCCCTCCAGATAATATAATGCAGCGTCACAGCCCTCCAGATAATATAATGCAGCCTCATAGCCCTACAGATAATATGATGCAGCCTCATAGCCCTCCAGATAAAATAATACAGCCCTTCATATCATATAATGCAGCGTCACGGCCCTTCATATAGTGTAATGCAATAATGCAGCCTCATAGCCCTCCATATAGCATACATCTTCCACACACAGACACACTGCCCCTGTACAACCTGCTCCACTCATCCAGTCACACTGCCCACTGTACAGCCCCCCACACCCAGTCACACTGCCCCCTGTACAGCCCCCCCACGCATAGACACACTGCCCACTGTACAGCCCTTCCCACACCCAGTCACACTGCCCCATATGCGGTCTTCCCCCCCGCACACACACACAAGCACACACACACAAGCACACACACACACTGCCCACTTTACAGCCCCCCACACACAAACACACACTCCCCCTCTCCGGAAGTTCACCTCTCCGGAAGTTCACCGCTCCTGCCGGCAGCTCCGTCCTGTCTACAGTCCTCTTTATCCCTCAGGGCTCAGAAACCGGAGCCGGGCATTGTATACTTTCCCTGTGCAGACCCCCCGCGCTCCTGCCGGCAGCTCCGTCCTGTCTGTGATGACGGTCACATGACCTCATCACAGTGCAGCATGAGCGGCCGCGGGAGTCTCAAAATTGCCGCGCCTGCTAGTCCTCCGGGGGCCGCGATCAGCCGCCTGGAGACCAGCCGGCCAGACCGCCGTTCAGTGATATGGATGTGCGTCCTCAGGGACGCGCATCCATGTAAAGCAGGCGCAGGGGTCGGAGAACTCCGGGCCCCTGTACAGCCGGGGCCCGGTCGCACTTGCGACCCCTGCGACCGTGGTTGTTACGCCACTGATCGGCACAATCACAGCTCCACTGTATCTACACACACACACACACACACTCAGCTCTACTGTATATATAGGCACAGTCACTGATCGCCATAGTATTATCAACACACACACTCAGCTCTAGCTGTTATATAGGCACAGTCACAGTTCCGCTGTATATACAAACACACACATTCAGCTTGCTGTGTATATAGGCACATCCAGTTCGCTGTATATACAACACACACTCGCTTTGCTGTATATAGGCACAATCACAGCTCCACTGTATCACAACACACTCAGCTCTGCTGTATATATAGGCACAATCACAGCTCCACTGTATATACACACACACACACTCAGCTCTGCTGTATATATAGGCACAATCACAGTTCCTGCTGTATATTACACACACACTCAGCTCTGCTGTATATAGGCACAATCACAGCTCCACTGTATCTACACACACACACACAACACATCAGCTCTGCTGTATATATAGGCACAATCACAGTTCCTGCTGTATATACACACACACACTCAGCTCTGCTGTATATAGGCACAATCACAGCTCCACTGTATCTACACACACACACACACACACACACACTCAGCTCTGCTGTATATATAGGCACAATCACAGTTCCTGCTGTATATACACACACACACTCAGCTCTGCTGTATATAGGCACAATCACAGCTCCACTGTATCTACACACACACCACACACACACATCAGCTCTGCTGTATATATAGGCACAATCACAGTTCCTGCTGTATATACACACACACACTCAGCTCTGCTGTATATAGGCACAATCACAGCTCCACTGTATCTACACACACACACACAGCTCTGCTGTATATATAGGCACAATCACAGTTCCTGCTGTATATACACACACACACTCAGCTCTGCTGTATATAGGCACAATCACAGCTCCACTGTATCTACACACAACACACACACACTCAGCTCTGCTGTATATATAGGCACAATCACAGTTCCTGCTGTATATACACATACACACTCAGCTCTGCTGTATATAGGCACAATCACAGCTCACTGTATCTACAACACACACACACTCAGCTCTGCTGTATATATAGGCACAATCACAGTTCCTGCTGTATATACACACACACACTCAGCTCTGCTGTATATAGGCATAATCACAGCTCCACTGTATCTACACACACACACACACACACTGCCCACTTTACAGCCCCCCACACACAAACACACACTCCCCTCTCCGGACGTTCACCTCTCCGGAAGTTCACCGCTCCTGCCGGCAGCTCCGTCTTGTCTACAGTCCTCTTTATCCCTCAGGGCTCAGAAACCGGAGCCGGGCATTG